>JAOTOL010000619.1:0-95612 GCA_034440575.1 Imbricaverruca yamaguchii | reverse complement strand
CCCCAGTAGCTTCCGCGTATTTGAAAAAAATCACGCTTGCCGCAGGCCTTGCGTATCCAATGCTAGTAGCAAGTTGGGATTTCCGACCGCCTTCTTCGTTTTTGGTTGTGATGTCATCCAGTAGACAGTCGCCGCAACGCAGGCTGGAGTGAGCCTGTTGGCACCGGTCAAATAACCAAGAACACTACTAGGATGCACCAGAATGTCGAAACATCTCGGATCTTAATTATGGATCCTCTGTACAATTTCATTTGCATCCCAGTTTACTTAACCCGTCCCATTCGGTGGTCTTTAACCGCCGCCCCTCAGGTTTTTTTTGCGAATATGGAACGAACGGCACGCGGCAGGGCGCCAAAATTTGGAATACATTTTCCCACATTAGTTTGGCATGCCCTTTAAAATCTTGAAGTTAGGTCATCTAGGGTCAACGAGTTAGTCAAGGTCAAGTGAGGTCACCTCCAAAAAAGTTCAACCAGTCGTCACGCTTTAATGGATGCAGATATTGTAATGAAACTTCCAGCGTTTGCTTATCTCTAGGGATGCAACAAAACGTACGAGGGGAATTTTTCATTTTTGTCATTTTTCACTATATACATTTTTCATATTTGTTTATTGCAGTTCAAATAGAAGATTCTGGCTAAAGTAAGCATTTTTTATTAGGGCAAGTTGACTTCCAACAACGTTTCTCGGTCTGCTCTACCCATTAGAAAAGGAAAATTAAAGATAACTTTAACTCAAAATTTTGAAATAAAAATATTTGTGGGGTTCCCAAAAATGTTATGGCCTTAGCCGATTTCGCTGCTCTTTTCTGATTCCAATATTTTTTTCTCTTAAATATCCCCAAAAGGAACTCCCCGGATCCAAAACCATTTGAGTCGTGAAAAATCGTGAAAATCTATCCCCCTAGTGACGTCACTTGTGATATTTTTTAGGGGTGTATCCGGACCATACTCGTCGAGCGCTTTCCGATGACAACTTTCGTTTTCGTGCGACGCTTCGTTTGGATTTTAGAGGGGAGGTTACTATCCCCCCCCGAGACGGGGTGTGAGGATCTGACCGGAGAGACGGCGCGGGTTAAGTTGACTGTTTGACTTTGTGACGTAATGGTACACCGCGGCAGGATGTGCGAGCTTGACTTTAGAACTAAGTTCTTTTACTTAAATGTACGTATAATCTGTTTCTATCTATGTGTGCCTATCTGTGATTGGTGGTGCTCCAGTGCGCTCTAGTCATTGTCATGCCATTTTTTAAGTCTACTCAAGTCACGGCCTTGCTTTCGGTCAAACAATGACGGAAATTGGGCGTTTCTTGGCGGTTTGGGTGCTTTAGAACTTCATGGGCATATTTATCCTCAGCAAGTTTAGGCTGGTTCAACTAGGACGCTCGGATGCCACATTGTGGCTCCATCTGCTTAAGCAAACGAATGACAACTTAGCAGAATGGAGTTTGGTGGAGGACCCTGTAATCTGCAGTGAGGGGCACCACGGCAGTTGTACGCGCACGCCTGCAGCACGCAGATGGGCACTCAAGCCATTCTGAAAGTTGCCTTCTGAAAATTGCGCGTTATATAAATTACCTGTCCAAGATAGATTGAACACAGACGGAATGAAGGAGGTGCATTCTAGGAGAGAAGGCACCCTCAGGTGGCCCATACCCCGAAACATTTCTCACCAAATTTGTTCCTGTTCCAGCACATATTTGTCACATGCGGAATTGTGTTATTGCGGGTTTTTCCATGCGTAATATATTCCCTTATCCCGTATCCCGTATCGTAATATCTTCCCACGGGCGCTAACACTCTGAGGGTGTCTTTAGGCTGAAAATCCGTTGAGGGTGTGGGGCTTACTCGAGCCTTCTCAGAGGGGTGTGTTTTCCCTCGCGGAGGGGAGGCACGTGTCTCCAGTACTCTTGTATCCTCCCCTGTGTTGGGTATCGTTCGAACATAGCGGGACGACTGGGCCCTGGTCCGGAATGGTCGGCTTTCGGCTAGTTGAAAAAAGTTTACATCGGTCATTCCGATTAGAACGGACCTCTCACGATTTTCCCCAGATTTCCTGAGAAGATAAATAATCTTCGCTATCTCGTGACGAAAAAATATGGGGAAAGCTTGTTAATATATGATGTACGAAACATGGTCATCTGACGCTTTTGCATTTGAAGCAAACAATGGCATTCCTGATGGTGACGAAGCTAATGAATTTGGCATTAGTAAACTGAAGAAATTAGTTTATGCTCAGGTATTTCTAATAGCAAAAGAACCCTACATAGAACATCTTTTTTTTATAGTATGAATATTTGTCATGCAGAGCGTCATAGCCTTCTAGCCACAGGTGCAACGCCTTTCTGGTGGTGGCACTTCAATCACCCACAGAGGCTGCTGCAGCGTCCCTCGACAGAGTTTTTTTTTTAACAGCGGACATTTTCCATACCCGGTGAGCTCGAAAGCGCCTGGGAACGTAGTGATATGTCGTAGCAGGTAATTAACTCAAGTGGAAGATCTTTCATCGGATGAACCTATTTCATCCGATATTTGCGTGTGATTCTTGTTTTAGAATGCTAATAAATATCAACGTCCTTCCCTAGTAGTTCATCAGTTTCGTGGTACCCCGCACCCCCTCCCCCCCCCCACCCCGTTTTCATCATTTTCCATTTTCAAACTCAATTTCATGTTTAGAGTGTACGTCTTGGTGTAGTATCATTTTTCTTCCGTGAGTAAGTTCCGTAAGTAATAACGCCATTCTGTAGTAGTTCATCCATGTTTGATGATATTTCCTTCCGGCTTCATCATTTTCAATTTTTTAAACTCATTTTCCAGTGTTTCTAGAGTGTACGTGTTGGTGTAATACCATTTTTGTCCGACAAACGAATCGACATGTTTCACTTGCAGTGTGACGACTTCGTGCGTGCCGGAGCGGAACACGGCTTGACCCCCAGTGACGTCATCAGTGCAGCTGACGTCACGTTCTGCTGTGTCTCCGATCCGCAAGTGGCGAAGGATGTAAGTATGATGTATGTAGCGTTTGTGAAGGGGCAGGACCGGATATAAAAGCGAAGAAATTGAACGAAGTCGTATCATTGTCTGGCTTTTGCTTGTTAGAGTCGGCCGAGCCAGATGAAAGATGATGAAAGCTTCGAAATGTAGCGTACTGAATACAACTAGTTCAGTTCATATAAGAGTTCTAACAATGAACAAAAACAACATCATTCCTCGATACCTGTCGCACCCAGAAGCCATATCAGCAACAGTACCGATTTGTATGCTTTTCAGGGAACCTTGTTTCTCTCTCCCCCCTCCACACACACTGTCAGTTTTTAGCATGGGACCCTATGGATTGAACCCTCCTTTACAATGGTCCCGCCCATATTGCATCCATGTATCCCCCAATAATTGTCAGAAGTAAAAACCCCGCCTACCGGTTGTACCCAACATTTTCAGACGATTCCAGGTCGTTTCTTTATGATGCATATTGTCCTGATCACTGCGAATCCACTTATGAGCCACCCGCAAAAAGGTGATGTTGACACCAAGGCTCCGAGCCAGAACGTTGCGATGATGAGAAACCAAGGCAATGATAACCCCCCCCCCGCACACTCCAGGAAATGTTTAGAAAATGTTTTCGGCGCCATTGAAAGGATTCTGTTCAAATTTGCAGCAACTCACTCCATTGGTTATACGGCTGGCCTACATAGCAGTAATTAGTCATAATGCCTGTTTTCAGGCATTTATGCCATTGAAGTATTGCGAACAGCTGTCAATCTCCGAATCTAAACGTCGGGTCATTTCACGTGCACACAGTCATCGGGGGTTTTGCCATCTCTCCGACACGCTCTACCACGCCAAAAAAAGGACTGTTTGGCTGTCCGTCTACTGCTGCCGATGCTTACTGGGCGCGAATGATCAACTCTGGTCAAAGCGCCCTAAAGCCCAAATAACTAACTAACTAGCTGTGCTGATACACATTTCACGTTACTTATCTCACATAGCAGTCTAGCAATCAGTTGTCTTCTTTGATTATCGGGTCCGACACTTGTGTTTTAATTGTGGGGCTGCCATGCCGGTGCTCAGTGTTCTGCTGACAGTGTCCGATGTAGCAGAATGTGTCTGCTGTTGGTGAATCTGAGGTGGTGTCTGCCGCCTGAATGTACCATGGGGTGGCGGCGGTAGCAGCATTATTATCGCCCGTGTGTGCATCTCCATTTCAGATTATATTCGGCAACTGTGGTGTGTTGCAAGAAATCACCACCACTAAAGGCTACGTGGAGATGACGGGTATTGACGCGGAGACTTCGCAGGACTTGGCCGATGTGAGTATGTATGTTCTAGGCTGTGTTCTGTGTTTTGTTTTGTTTTTCCTCCCCCGTCTTGGTCTGCGTGGTACGTTTGCGTCTTGGTAATTGGCAGTTCGTGCAGTAATTTGTGGCACAGCTACTTGTCATATTGATGCTTGCTACTTAGCAGTTTACCTACTTCATGCACTTCAACCGTTTACTTCTTTACCTTGATTTTCCTACAACCGTTCACTTCATCGTCCGAATCGAGTATAAGAGAACACGACGTCTTGACGTCACACTTTTGTTCAGCGCTTCCAGTGCAATATTGTGGACCGTTTGTAACATCTGCAACGTCAAGCTGTCAAATAGTCATATCTGTAGGAGCTTTAGCGCACTGTCAACGTCAGCCTCGGTCCAAATACTAAATGTGGATCTGTTTATTCCCTCCGCACTGGTCGCCATCATTGCTGTTGGTGGTCGGTCGGTGACCACCAGCATTACTGCTGGTGGCCAGTGATCTCCAGCATCGCTGCTGATGACCAGTCAGTGCACTGCCGCTGGATGATCACGACTGGCGCGCTTTCGTGTGGCGTAAGACGGTTCGCCGATGCCGCGCCTGGTGGCCACCGGAAGCGCAGTGTGTTCTCGTGCCCCGTCGACCGGCTGCCGCCCGACGTGTTCTCGTGCCCCCGTCGACCGGCTGCCGCCCGACGTGTTCTCGTGCCCTCCTGACCGGCCGCCGCCCGACGTGTTCTCGTGCCCCCGCCCCCCCCCCTCCCTGACCGGCTGCCGCCCGACGTGTTCTCGTGCCCCCCTGACCGGCTGCCGGCCGACGTGTTCTCGTGGTGCGCTGACCGGCCGTCCGACGTGTTCTCGTGGCGCGCTGACCGGCCGGCCGACGTGTTCTCGTGCCCCTTTGACCGGCTGCCGGCCGACGTGTTCTCGTGCCCCCCTGACCGGCTGCCGGCCGACGTGTTCTCGTGCCCCTTTGACCGGCTGCCGTCCGACGTGTTCTCGTGCCCCCTGACCGACCGTCCGACGTGTTCTCGTGCCCCCCCTGACCGGCTGCCGTCCGACGTGTTCTCGTGCCCTTTGACCGGCTGCCGGCCGACGTGTTCTCGTGGTGCGCTGACCGACCGTCCGACGTGTTCTCGTGCCCCTGACCGGCTGCCGGCCGAGTGTTCTCGTGGTGCGCGACCGACCGTCCGACTTTCGGCCCGCCCCCCGACCGGCTGCCGGCCGACGTGTTCTCGTGCCCCTTTGACCGGCTGCCGTCCGACGTGTTCTCGTGGCGCGCTGACCGACCGTCCGATGCAGGCGATCGGCGCCAAGGGTGGCCGGTACATGGAGACGCAGGTGCAGGGCAGCCGGCAGCAGGCCGAGGAGGGCACGCTGGTGCTGCTGGCCGCCGGCGACCGCACCCTGTTCGACGACTGCCAGTCCTGCTTCCAAGCCGTTGGCAAGAATTCCTTCTACCTAGGTGGGTGTCGGACGTGTCGGGCTGACATTTGAGCGGGTGTGGGTAACTGCAGCAGGGTGTTCCGAGTACCCGAAGACGTAGTTGATACCAGACGAGTCATAAAGACAAGCTACAGGTTTATGTTAAGATTGGTGTTCATGAAATGTCGTCGAAAACCCAAGTCAGGCTCGGGGGCCAAGGTTGCCTATGAATGAAATTGTATTTTAAATTAGGACTCGAAAAGTTATGTGGGAAATAAATATGTTATCACCTTACTTAAAGACATATGAAGTCCCGTGTAGTGACCTCGCGGGAGAAAAGTGTGTCTGAAAATAGTTGATCAATATCGGGGATTGATGTGATATAATAATTAAATTGAGTGTCGAAAAATAAGAATATTTTTTCTTCACTATATACTATTTTGTTGATGTCTCTTGTTTTCTTTTCTGTTCGTTGTCTTTCTTCAATAATTTGTATTTTTCTACCGTTCTGTTCCGCTTAATGTAGTTGTATTTTGATGATTAATTGTCCGATAATAAGTAGCCCCAGTAGTATTCTAATGTAAATTCCGGGACCCACATGGCTTTTCTAGCTCGACCATATCTTGACTTGAGTCCAGGCGGTGTTATCTACACCGTCTCGGGGAGCTGCAGCTGGTGTTTATCTGCACACCTGGGGATGGCTCGCTGTGTTGTCCACCATCAGAGGACTGATCAGCTGCATCCGATCTCCCCGCCCCCAGTAAATGCCGCTGATGGTGGGGTGTAATGAAACCACATACACCCCAGGTCGTCGGCTTTGTAAATCGAAAATTGATCTCCTCGTGTGTGGATCGACCAGTGATAGATTATTCCTGAAATAAGGTGGAAAATACCACTTTTTGAACACTCAATCGGCATCCTTCTCCAAGGAGTATCGACATCCTGCCCCATGATGCGTGCTTATGAAGTCTTCGTGTTTCCATTCTAAAAGTATATCGCTTATAAGTATCTTTTTTCTTTCTTTTTCTTTTTTTAATGTCCGCCACCCAAGATCAGGTGACCAGGAGCGCCCCTCCCCTTACCAAACGACTGCAAGCACCTTACATTAGGACCATGCAATAAACAGTAAAGTCGCGGCACTCCCAGCTAAGAGATGGAAACCAAGTAAACAAGCATAAAAAGCATCGGGTATTAGAGCAGGAAAACGAATAATAAAGAACGCTGTTAGTAGTCATACCCAAAGGAGTAGTCATATCATGTTAATGTTCCTAATAAGGAATAGTGATACACTAACATTTCGCCACGCAATTTCGAGTGCAGGGATTAACTATGATGTGATATGATGTACGGTACAAGTTTATAGCATAGGTAATTTTCTCCGTCCCGTATATATAGCTTTTCCTAAAATATGAATATCAAGGCAAGTGCCAAACGCACAGCCGTAAGTGCGTACACCATTGGCTCAAATGAGTGAAAGATATCGAAAGCATTTTAATTGACGCTAATTCCATGGAAAATTCCGACATCCTGTGCCCGTTTCGACATCGCACACCTAACGAAAAACAATTATTTTAACCCTGGGATGGACGATCCTGGATCCTGGTGGGTCATCCTTTCGCCATGCATCGCTATCCCTTATCCTATCCCGCGCCTCGTCCTGTCACAATGATGGCTGCAGCTTTGCGTAAGATATGTTCCAAAATCGCACCATGCGAGCATACCATCAAGCTGCTATCATTGGTATAGCCTGTCATCAAGCTGCTGATGGTGCTGTCATCAAGTTGCCATCATTGGTATAGCCTGTCATCAAGCTGCTATCATTGGTGTAGTGTACCATCAAGCTGCCATCATTGGTATAGCCTGTCATCAAGCTGCTATCATTGGTGTAGTGTACCATCAAGCTGCCATCATTGGTATAGCCTGTCATCAAGCTGCTATCATTGGTGTAGTGTACCATCAAGCTGCTATCATTAGTATAGCTTGTCATCAAGCTGCTATCATTGGTGTAGTGTACCATCAAGCTGCTATCATTAGTATAGCTTGTCATCAAGCTGCTATCATTGGTGTAGTGTACCATCAAGCTGCTATCATTGGTATAGCATATCATCAAGCTGTTGTCGTTAATTGGTAAAACCCCGACTGCTATACTAGAATATAAACTTGTCATGGTATGTGGCCCGCTCTAAACTAGACTCGACATATATCGGCGGGGGCAGCTGCCGCACCTATAAGTGTGCCGGTCTGGACGGTAGCTCGTCTGGCGGGGCTATTACCGGACGGCGGGAAATCGCCCGTCATATCGGTGTCACCCGGCGGCCGACGGAGCGTGTGCCGGCGCGGCGCGGCCGCTTCCGAGCCGGATTACGGCCGGCCGCCGCGTGACCAATGACCGCCGCCGCGGCGTGACGCCAACAAATGAACCGGCCAACCTGTTCAATGGACACGCGCGAGATCCGCTCCGGTGCACTGAATGTCCCGCGGTTGCTATGTGATCAACATGGTCGATGTGCCCTAAAGCCGAATGTCCTGCGGCCGTGCGTCACCACGCGGCCGCCTGTTTCTATCGGTTCGTTCAGAACCCCCAAATGATCAGCCAATCAGCACTCTTTTGAGCCGCGTGTGGGGCATTCCCTGCGGTGTGGTTTTGCTGCGCCGGAGTAGGTGGTCTGGGGAGCTTCGGTAGCGTTGTGTTTTGGCTCAGAACGTGATGTATTTGTATTTGTATTTTATTTATGTGTTTATATTTGTGCACACTTTCAGAGTACAGAAAGCTCATCAATAACGACGATATTTCTCGCTACTTCGCTGGTCATAGGCATGAAACAAAAACGTGTTTTTTACGGTTTTTTAGGAGCTTATCGAATCTGCAATCCTAATTGCGTAGCATAATAATTGTCTTTCATTGAGGTGTCTTTCATGACGTTGAAGTGTCCAGAAGGTTTGATAATGTAAATCATCCTCCTTTAAAATAGATGCATGGTATAGTTATTTTGTATTGAGCGATGCATAGCTGATCCTGTGGTAGTTGATACCACGTACCCCTAATTGTAACGTCATTTCCTGAAATACTGACATGACATGACTTACATCTATCTGCTATTGTTGAAGTTCCTCGTCATCTTCACCTAGTGGAACATGATGCAATACTAATAGCGTGTTGTGCAGTTTTTGTCCATCACGCCGTCATTTGTTTCACGGTGAAACAATGTCGGCGAACCTCTGTCGATCAGAAGCATTTATTCAGTCCCGTGCAGGCGAGTTTTCACCTGATATCTTGTCTTCTAGCCTGTCGAGTTTGAACGTTGCGTCTATTTGAGCAAGAAGGTCGCATTCAGCCACAAGATGTAGAGGATTTGCGTGATGTGTTGTTGTTTTTAATCGGAACGCATCTTAATAGGGCAAAGGATTTTTCCAAGAAGGGCCCTTGTGGCTCATAGTTGCACTAATCTTTTATGTCTTATGTCTAATATGATGAGCCATAAAGTTTGCTCTAGTTATATTTTACCCGGCATGGGCATCTCCGAAGGGATAGAGGGTGCGGGGACGACAATAATGGCGTTCATGTGTTCTTGCTTTTCGTCTACTGCTAATTGTATGCAGCCACCCATGAAGTCGTCCAGATTCATCTTGTTTGAAATACGAGGTTACCTAATATACTATGCCTGTTCGGATGAAGCCGGCGTACCACAGCGCAGTTCATCTCCGCAGGCGAGGTGGGCAACGCGTCCAAGATGAACCTGGTGCTGCAGCTGATGAGCGGCGTGTCGCTGGCCGGTCTGGCCGAGGGCATGGCGCTGGCCGACCGCGCCGGTCTGCAGCAGAAGGACGTGCTGGAGGTGCTGGGTCTGACGCCGCTCAGCTGCCCGCTGCTGCTGGAGAAGGGCAGAGGTGAGCCGGCCGGCCGGGCTGGTGTCGGCTGTGGAGCACCACCGCGGCCGTGGTGGCCGGCAACCCGGCTGCCGGGTGGCGCACGATCACAGTGTGTGGGGGATGTGTCTGTGCGTAAATTGCAGCTGCCCGCACACTCCCTTATTTCACAATACATGCCCTCCACGTGCAGTGGCTGTTACGGATGACCCTTGGTCGATGTTGTAAAGTTACGCGAAGTAGAGCCTCTCATTTTCAGCCTGGGCCTATTCTGGCCATTAATGACTGAAATTCCCTTTAGGAAAATTGGACCACGTGCACAAAGACATTGGCGGGGATACCGCGGGCGATGCAAAGGCGCGTCCCTTCCCCAAAGCTTTGCAAAATGTGATGTTGCACATGTGGCGTTGCATGGATAGCACCAACGTCAAACCCCTCCGTAAAAAATAATCCGTGGCAACGCGCATATATATCGTGAGCACTGTCTCACTGGCGCCCCACCAGCCTTCCCTCCTTCCACCGCCGGTCGGCACCGGCCGTGCTGACAGCGCCGCCCCGCCGGCAGCCATCATCGAGGGTGGCTTCGCCACGCACATGGCGCTGAAGCACATGCAGAAGGACCTGAAGCTGTCGCTGGGCATGTCCGACCAGCTGGAGCAGCCGCTGCCGCTCACGGCCGCCGCCAACGAGGTGTTCAAGCACGCCAAGCGGGTGGGCTACGGCGACCACGACGTGTCGGCCGTCTACATACGCGCGCGCTTCTGAGGCCGGCGTCGCGCGGCCGCCGCCGCCGCCGCCGCACGAGTACAAACAGCGCGGGCAGAGCGAGGTGGAGAGCATCATCATCATCAGCCAGGGACTGGGCGCGGCGCCGGGCGGGCCGGGCGCCGTGGCGACCGCCGTTCTGTGACACTCATCGGAAGGGCGCCGACGAACCCGGAGCGTGTCTTGTGCGCGCGCGTCTGTCTGTGTGTGTATGCGTGCGTTCGTGTCCGTCCGTCCGAGCGCGTGCGTGCGTGCGTGTCGTCGGCGTGGTGTGAGTGGACGGCGCGTCGCGTCGCGGTCGACGTACTGTTGTGAGCCTGTTATGCATGCGTGATGCAATGGGTCGTGTCTCGAGAAAACGTGCGCGCCGCGCCGCCGGTGATCGACAGTTTCTGCCGGGCCTGTGTTTGCGTTTCGTTCTAAACCAGTGACATACGTTTTATACGTTCCTTTTCATCGCAGCACATCTCGTCCGGTGGACGTGGCGCCGACGCCCGTCTTAAGTCATGCTCATACCCCGCCTTATTTGGGAACGGGCATGGCTCACGTTATAATATACGGTTAATGACGTCTCCAGGACTGTTTGAGACGTTGCCGTCAAACGGGATGCTCGAATGTCTGCTCTTTCCAACGTCAGGAAAAGAGGTGTGTTTTTAAGGACCAAACATGCGTATATTTTGAGTAGTAGCCGACTTCTTTCATTCTGTAAACAGTTAAGTAATTTTTTTTTCATGAGGTAATATGACTCAAAAAGCGACCAAGCTGTTTTGTTATGTCACGCATAGCGTATACTGTGTTGAGTGCAGGGATGCGGAGCCGGAGCCGGAGCCGCCAGAGCCGGAACATTTTGCCCGGAGGAGCCGGAACATTTTGCCCGGAGCCGGAGCCGCCGGAGTCGGTACATTTTGCCCGGAGCCGGAGCCGGGATACTTCCCCGGAGCCGGAGCCGTCCAACATTTTCCCGGCTCCGCATCCCTGGTTGAGTGGATATTGCCTCAGAAGTGTATTTCCTTCAGTTATTTTACCACCGTTTTGTATTTCGACCTCAACAGCCAAATTCGACCGCACTAGACAACGTCGAGTCCAGTAGGACGTGGAGCCGTGGAGGGCGAGCCGGGCGTGCGCGCGTGGGCGGCCGGCCCGCCATTGGCGGCGGTGGCGCGCCGGTCGCCGCCGCCCGTTATAGGCGGGCGGCGGCGGCCGGCCGGCGCCACAGTGCGGTGCGGGGCGATGAGCGCCACGGTGGCGCTGCCGCTGCTGCTGGCCACCGCCGGCGTGCTGTGGCTGGGCGCGGAGGCGCGCGCCCAGTGCCGGCCGCGGCTCGACTTCCCCTTCAGCGTGGTGCAGCTGGACGGCGCCGGCCGCGCCTGCTGGGGCCAGCTGAGCATCGTCACCTGCTGGGGCCATTGCTCGTCGCACCAGGTGAGGTGCGTCGCGGTGGGGGCACGGCTGCCGATGCTGGCGAACCTCTGAGGAGGCACCAGATGGTATTGGGTGGGCTGCTGATACTGTAGCGCTTTGCGTGTGGATGCCGAAGGTCTGATCGTTGTCCCGACTCGAGAGTAAGAATGGCATCGTCCTGCTGGGGAAAGTGTGGTGTATGGTGAGTAAGTCATGTAATTTAGATGCAGTTTTGAAAGTTATACATTATATATATATATATATATATATATAATGGCTTGTAACTTCTATTGCAGAATTTATGGGTATCGAAGTTAGACGTTCATTTATCTTGTGCTGCAATGATCAGTGATGGCTTCTTCGAGGTGTTTGGTGTTCAATTTTAAGGCGTCTTGCAGGGGATTTAGAAATTAATTGCAATGTGCTTTACCTTTGTTAACTAAGTTCGTTTGGCCGTCACTCACCATATATTTGCTTGCCATACACTGACTCACTCACCATACACCACACTTTCCCAGCAGGACGATACCGTTCTTACTCTCGAGTCGGGACACCGATCAGACCTTCGGCATCCATACGTGAAGCGATACAGTATCATGAACCCACCCAATGCCATACTTCTTGATCTGTCCGTTTTAAAGCGCAGAATTGTTTTCCTGCCACTCGTCATTCAAACATTTCGTCACGAATTGCCCGGAGTATCTGGGCCCAAACTATCCCGTTAAAACCCGTGGTTGCTTGCGTAACGACAGACGCCAAACCGGGGAAAGCCGCCTGCCGGGCGAGGAGCTGCCGCGGCGCCAGACCTGACGCTGACCTGACCTGACCTGGCCCGACGATGACCCGACCTAGTCGGCAGGTGCCAGACAGGGGAAAGCCGCCTACCGGGCAAGGAGCTGCCGCGGCGCCAGACCTGACGCTGACCTGGCCTGACGATGACCCGACCTAGTCGGCAGGTGCCAGACAGGGGAAAACCACCTACCGGGCGAGGAGCTGCCGCGGCGCCAGACCTGACGCTGACCTGACCTGACTTGGCTTGACGCAGGTACCAGACAGGGGAAAGCCGCCAACCGGGCGAGGAGCTGCTGCGGAGCCTGACCTGACCTGGTCTGACGCTGACCTGACTTGGCCGGCAGGTGCCCGACTGGCGCTTCCCGTACCGGCGCTCCCACCACCCGGTCTGCCTGCACGAGGTGGTGCGGCTGGCGGCGGCCACGCTGGCCAACTGCGAGCCGGACGCCACGCCCGGCACCGAGGTCTACCGCTACCTGGAACCCATCTCCTGCAGCTGCGCCGTCTGCAACTCGGCACTGGCCAGCTGCCAGAGCTCGCCGTACCGCGCCACGCGCGGCCGGCCGCCCGCCGCCAACACGCGTGGAGATCGGGCCGACGGGGCTCAGTAGGGAGGCTGGGGCCGGCTGTAGGGGCGTGGTAGGGAGACGGGGCCGGCTGTAGGGAGGCTGGGGCAGGCTGTAGGGGCGGCAGCAAGGGCCGGCTGTGGGGAGACGTGGCCGGTTGTAGGGAGGCCGGGGCCGGCTGTAGGGAGGTTGGGGTCGGCTGTAGGGGCGCGGTAGGGAGACGTGGCTGGCCGTGGAGGCGCAGTAAGGAGGCTCTAGCCGGTTGTAGTGGTACAGTAGGGAGACGGCTGTGAGATGTAGCGGCACAGTAGGTGGACGATGGCCGGCTCTAGGAGAGCAGTCGGGAGACAGTGTCTGGCTGTAGGCGCGCAGTAAGGAGACGAGGGTGGCTGAAGGGTTGCAGGAAGACATAGAGGCTGGTCGACCTTTGCTGTCCTCTGAGACCTACTGAGAACAGGGAACGGATAAATGCGTGCCCGTGACTGACGAGAATGTCCACTAGTTGGGGCTCACTGGACAATTTGGCAACCAGAAGCCCGGTGTCGCAAAGATATTGCATTCCCTTGCAAATTTCTGATTGGATTTGAGGAAGTTAAAACAAGGCTACTACTCTATTCGAGGTCGGTACGTTTAGGTCTGCGGTAAGACGCACAAGAAACTGAAATATCGAAGAAGGTTAGTTTGTCAGCCAAGGTTTTGTCGAGTTCTCAAACGTTTCGATCCTAAAAAAAAATACATTCAAGCAAAATGAGGACAGTTGTTCCTGGTATCGAGCTGGTGATGATGGTACTGACGCATACTAAGAGCTACATTCTTCTATAAAATTAAGCTTTCGCGAGTGCGTTGCATCACGATTTGACCTCACGTATGAAATGTGGCTCAGCTTACGAAATGGATGGTGCAGCGCGCATCCAGCCTGGGTCTGATGAGGGTTTGCTCCACGCCGTGGTGCAGCGGACTGCAGTTCCGACAGGGTGTTGATGGTGGCCACTTCTCTGGTGGTCGGGCTGTTCGCGGCGGCAGGTGTCTGCGACTGCTGGGAATACATTCGTCAACGCATGAAGAGTGGATGCCGTTAACTTCGTGGTTTCTCGACTTCGCAATTTGAAGGACATACGATCTGTGAGAATGACATGAGTTTTGTATTTTTTAGATGTCATCCTCCACCCATGCTTTTCTTCTGACCTCGCATGTGCCCCCCTGGAACCTCGCCTATTCCCAATCCGCCCCAATATTTTGAATATCCCGAGATAATAAATGTGTCTAACCCTTCTCGTCATTGCTAACAAACGTAGTAGGACGTCGCTCCACATGGAAGGTGACGTCCCTCCGGGGCGGGAAAGGGTGCGGGTCTACTCTCCGATTTGTTTTCCTCCCGGACGGTTCGAGTCTACTCCCTCGAATTTTTCAACCAGATGCGACTCTTCAGGTACTTTCACAGAGGCTCCCCTCCAAAGAAATGGCGTCACTCCAGACAAGAGCTCCCCATGATAATTCCTGGATCAACTGATAACAGCATTGCTCTCTCACGGTTATGAACTCCGACTGTTTGTAAAATCGCGCGCATTCACGTGTGGCTTCCCTTGCAAATGTGACAACCTCCGTTGATCATTAAGGAGAAAGGGGACGACTCAAACAACGGTTCTATATTTTACATGGCCAGAACAGCAACGTGGCAGTAAAATAAACGCCAGCAAATGGAGCGCCAACCGGGCAGGTTATGACGGATTTCTGAGGGGCGGGCTGGGCTACCAGTCAAATAGGATATCAGTGCTCGCTATCACAAGGGCTGAAGCAAAACATATTTGCTTCTCGGATTATAATATGACGCTCAATCATTGTACACACGCCAGACCATTCACAACTTCGATATTATTTCGATTTCTCAACTTTCTGATACTCTACAACAAGTCACGTCGAATGTCATCCCGCTTTAGGCAAGTTGAAGCCATGGGGACGAAGCTGAAGGACTTCGAAAACATCAAGCCAACCATTGGCTTTGAGGTTTGACTTGAGATGTTCCGGTTTGAAATGTTACTCGAGATATGACCACGGGCCACCGCTTGATACCAAATTTGGGTATCTTGCAGAAAACGAAGAAACGCGAGGCGACCGAAGAAATGAGTTCGACCTTTCACCTTGAAACTTGCTTTCTGAACAGTACTAAATTACCTCACAGCACATCGAATGGCACCTACTATACGGAAATTTAAAAATTGCAAAACTTTTGACCTTGAGGTTTGACATGGATATGTCCCGGCTTGAAATATTACTCAAGGTTCACCATGGGGCAGATGTGGGTAGTGTGTATGTGGGTATCCACACCAATGTAATGTGGGTACCGGAACCAAGATGTGGATAGACTTCGGCGAAGGAAAAAAAGTGCGAGGCGACCGAAGAAGTCGGCCTGACATACGAACTTTGAAATTAGTTCGATTTCTTACTTTTCTAATACGGCACAACAAGCCAGTTGACTGACACTCGCTGGGTGCAAATCGAACCCATGGCGACGAATCGTGAGGACTTGGAAAAAATCAAACTAACCTTTGACCTTGAAGACCTAGACAGGCTATCCCGGTTTCAAAATGCTACTCGTGTGTTCACCACGGACTATCGCTTGATGGTGGATCTGGGTAGGCTTCGGTGAAAACGAAAAAATGTGCGAGGCAACCAAAGAAATCAGCTTGACCTTTGATCGGCCGAATTATCAACTTTGTGATACCGCACGGCAGACTACGTCGAATGGCACCCACTTGGTGTGAATGAAAGCCATAGCGACGAAACGAGAGGACTTCGAAAAAATGAACTTAATATTTTACCTTAACATTTTACCACCTATTTTACCATCCAGTATCTGCGGGGTAAGGCTTCTTCCCTGTCACTCGAGACCGTAAAGGTTCCCCGGCAGAAGAAGCCCCCAAGCGCGACTGACTGGGCCGGCAGAAGCGTTCGAACCGACGACCGTCGAGCAGTGGCTCCGGTTAGAGTTAGGACGCTTCGTGGACACCACGATCAGCCACCTCGACGAGCGCTTCAAAGGGGACGGCATCGCAGAGAACCAGACGATGGAGAGCATCCTACTGGGAACTCCAACCAGGAGTCACATCGAGAGCGTCCATCGCTCGATCGCTCACTGACCAGAGGAACTGGAGTTGAGCAGCCTGACTGCCAAGCTCCAGGTTTTCTCCGCGGCCGTGAGGTGGCCTCACTGCCGGACCCGGTGGAGGCGTTCCGGGGCCTGGACCCGGCTGCCCGAGAAATGTTCCCGCAAGTGGAGCGACTGCTCAGACTGCTACTGGTTCTGCCGGCGAGCTGGGCTACGGCAGAGCGGAGCTTCAGCGCCCTCCGCCGACTGAAGACCTGGCTGCGGTCTAATATGACCCAACGTCGGCTCAACGCCGTGGCTGCCCTACAGTGCACAGAGAGCGCGTTCAGAATGTAAATCTGAGGGACGTGGCAGTGGATTTCGTGTCACTCAACAGTGCTCGCCTATCCACCTTCGAGAAGCCGCAAAACGCAAACCACGGGAGCAGAGGCCCACGATGTGCGCGAGCGACAGGGCGGGAGAAGTGTAACTTTGTCTTGTTGCAATCTGCGGTTAAGTGTAAGCTCGCGTCATGGGATTTCTTTCCGTGCGTATGTACGATCTCACGATCATTGTCTTGTTCAATCTGCAGCAAGCCCCGGTGATGTCATTTATTTCCCTACGTATGTACGATCTCGCGACCGTGTCGTGAGCAGTGAGCACAAGCGGGTGCGAAAGAGCTTTTATCTTTCTATAGTATGAGCTTACTCCGGTAATGCATAGTAGGTGACTGCGGTCTGCGTTTTTGGTTCAGTGTCTAAGGACGTGTGCAGCGTAAGTCCCGCTAGGCATGCCCCACTGGTCAGACGGTGGTATCGGCTGCTTCGATTTTTTAATTACCCTAGATGGGTTTTTGCTTTGCGGCGCAGAGATCTGATGACACCAAAAGCGTACTGATGCCGAAAGGCTCAATATACACATCTTTGAAGTGATAATGTGGCTTTGAACGATGCATTTTTCGCCGTCCGACAAATAAAACTAAATCAGTGCGATATTTATAGGCAGTTGTCATAGGTCTGCCTGTTGACTCGGAGTGGGACGGAGTCCAGCAACGGATCTACGTTCAGGCACAATGTGCCGTCCCCCCCCAAGGATCTATTTTTTCACGAAAAAGTTGCATGAAAGTGCGATTTGTTCGAAAACTATGCACGTTGTATCATATAAATATTTCCTTAAGCCGTCTCTTACATCGTGAGCCGTCCAATTTCGATGAGTTTTCGAAAATCGAAAGTGACTTTTGGAAAGAGTGCCCCTCCCAAACCAATGTGCCCCTCCCATACCGAGCTTATGGATCCGACCATGTCGTAATCAGCAATTTTTGTGAAATTGTGACAAAAAAGAAGCGAAACACGGCCATGTGAAAATGAACTGGACGAAATCCGGGGCGTTTTCTTTTTGGGGGGCATACAAATGGTGACGTCCTCCAGAAAGTTTCCCAGTAACTTTGAATCCGTGGATACGCCCCTGGTGCTATAGCACGAATATAAATGTATATTGCTTCGTCCCGCTAAGACATTTTTCTGCTTGCGACACTCCAGCTTTCAAGTTGGCGATATTCTTACATCCGATATTTTCTGATCGCATAAAAATGAGCATACTCCTAAGAATTCGTTTGCGTTTGCCAAAGAGATTACGCACATCGACATTGATGATCGGATTTTCATAGTCAGTTTTGATGTGGAAAGGTTATGTCCCAATATTACTTTGAAAAAACAATAAAAATTTGCGGAAATGTATCCAGTTGCAAATGTGCTTAAGCGCAAAAGCATGTCAGTGCAAATGTAGGTATGCACAAATGGACGCAAGCGCAAAAGTACTTATAGCAGATGTGCGTAAGCGCAGATGTACGAAGTACAAAAGTACGAATGGCAAATATACTGTTGGCAAATGTACGTAGGAGCAAATGTGCATGTGACAAAGGTACGTAAGTAAATGTACGTAAGCGCAACTGTACGCATGGTAAATGCACCCAACCGAATTTATGCAAACGCAAAGCTACCTATGCATAAATGTACGTACATTGACTCATACGTACATTTGCGTTTACTTGCTTTTATGTTTGCGTACATTTGAGCTTACATACATTTGCGCATACGTACATTTGCCCTTACATACATATGCGATTACGTACATTTGTGCATACGTGCAATTGCACACACGAACATTTGTGCTGACGTATACTTGCACATACATACATTTGCGCATACATATCTTTACTCGTACGTACTTTTACACATACATACTTTGCATATGTGCACATTTGCGCTTACATGCATTCACGCAGACGTGTTTTGCGCTTACGTACATTTGCGCATACGTACTTTTGCGCTTACGTACTGTAGCGAATACGTACACTTGAGCTTACATACATTTGCGCATACGTATTTTTGCGCTCACGTACATTTGCGCATACGTACATTCGGGCTTGCATACATTCGCGCATACGTATTTTTGCGCTTACGTACATTTGGGCTTATGTACATTTACGTATGCGTACATTTCCCATACGTGCACATTTGTGTTTGCGTGCATATCTACACTTACCCACACGCATATCTACACTTACTTACAATTGACATAAGTACATCTGCGCTTACGTGTATTTGCTTAGGTACATTTGGGTACGTATATCTGAAATACGTATATTTGCCTTATGTACATTTGTCCGGTTACCTTCACGAAAGCAAGGAGGTCCAGATCCTCCCTTTGCCCCTTCAAGGCATGCTTTCAGGTTTAATAGGGAACATTACAAATTAACATTGGGAGGGTACCAAATCAGGTGATTCAGTCCCCCCCCGATCCACCCGCGATCTCCAACCATGGTTGGGTGGTTGGTGGGATTGCGTTTCCGGCGGCGGCTTGGTGTGGCGTCTGTACTACTGCTTGTTAGCTCATGTAGTGCTAGTTAGTTAGCTCGTGTCGGTACGAACACTGATAGCGTTTGGCGCTGATAAATGAGTTGGGCGCCCATAAATCCCAATTCATCATCGCCAACATCATCAAACGATATTGATGGCGCCGGTTCTCCGAATAGCCACCACTGATTTTAGGGGAAATAGGATGGGTGCACTTCGGCGTTCTGCATGAGGGCTATAGCCGGTGATGCGCCCTAAAACCCGAATGACTAAGTACATGGGGGCCTTTTATTCTGATAAGCGCCATCCGCTGGAGATTCACTGAACGGGGGGGTTCACCCGAGCGTACTGAGGGCGGCACATGCCCACAGTCGCTCTCTTGATCGGGAGAAAGATATTAGCACAAAGCCATCAATCGCAGGTTAAATCAGCGAGTTGCGCACCATCGGCGCGTTGCGGAACTCATACAACACATTATTTCATCCTTATGCGGTAAGGGACGAACCGAGGTACTAACGCTAATTGAGGCTGGACATCATTATCATTTACCCTAAGTTTAATTCTGGAGCAGATGTGGACGTAAGGACAAATATTATGACGCTCGTCTGTGGCTAGTTGGTCGATTCACGTGGTCTCCTGGTGCCGGGAAGAAAAATAATACACGCACCGAACGATGGCGTTCCGCCGTTGTTCTGGCGTAGAATATCAATGTTCAAAGATGCTATGTTAGTATGGTAGTATGGTAATAGCCCATCAATTGCGCAGTGCTCTATGCACAATGACTCGATTTTCCGTTCAGAATCGATTGGTTGTGGCGAAACTTTAATTAGGGTAACTGTATTGCATCCCCCAGACGAGGTACCACCTTTCCGTGGTGGGGGGGATTGCGTGCCTCAATGATACGGAGTCCCAGTCCACCGGTGAACCGGTGACGGGTTAGATTAGGTTAGACTAAGAAACATCTCGTCCTTCCATCCATACGCTCTCATTCCAATGTCAATCTCATCTCAACATCCATGTCCTTCATCTGGCCCTGCAACACCAGCTATCCCTACTATGAGCAGGTAGGACAACTTCCCCGGCCCTGCCCACCAGCTGAGTTTTATCGGGGTAATCACGCTCCCCTCGGCCCGACAAAAATCAGGAAGCGTATTGTTATTTGCTCATGATCTTAGGTTTAATTATACTTATTTCAACAGCGTCGATAGCAAAAACTATTTCATTATTGAAACTGCTGAAGAAATTAGAGACAGTGATCGCTTGAAATTTATGTGGATAATTATGTTGGGTCTCCTTACTCTATTTCGGTCCTGAGCACAAGTGACCTGGGAGCAAAAAGCCGCTATAGAACCACTTTTGGTGCGAAATTTCCTGGGCTGGTGCACCTTCTTCAGTCTGGTGTCACACTTCAACCTTAGACTACAAACAGCAAGATGGATGAAGTCATAGCTAACCAATAAGTGCATACCTGTCTACCAGCCAGCTTACAATGTAGGTATCGCAGCACCCACGCACTCATCAGCCCACATCACTGAACACCGATTCTCTACCTGGGTAATGAGAAATATCCTGGACACATTCTAGAATGCAGCCCCCAACTGTCCACAGCAAAATACGGCAGCTACACCCTGTCACGGATAACACATTAATAAACTCTTAAGCAGAGGATGTCAGAACAAAGCGTAGTTAGAAAGACAACTAAACGTCAAAAAATTTAATAAATATTATTACTAAAATTAGTTT
This sequence comes from Imbricaverruca yamaguchii, assembly GCA_034440575.1. Classification (NCBI taxonomy): domain Eukaryota; kingdom Metazoa; phylum Arthropoda; class Thecostraca; family Neoverrucidae; genus Imbricaverruca; species Imbricaverruca yamaguchii. The sequence goes on along the minus strand of JAOTOL010000619.1, from coordinate 74,826 downwards.
CTCTTTCAGTAAATATACATACTAAACTATCTCGTGGACTTGTTTACTCTATCCACCGCTGTAGAGGCGGAAGCTCGTGTGACTTAGGGGAACCGGGTGTGCGTAGACTGGTGGCCACGATCGTGAAGGAAATAATGTGACTGATAAAGCAACTTGAAATGGACATTACTCATTTATTTTAATCCCTTTAAGTACATCTTATTTGAGTAACTACCTGCTAACACCGATAAAGCACCTTGCACCTTTTTGAAGTTGTCGTCAATACAAGTACCATAAAAAGAGTAAGTTATAAAGGTATTCTACCTTCTCTAATTTGACTGCAGGCGGTCGGTTTCAAACTCTGCTTTGCTTTGGCGTCTGGCGTTGTTTTGACGTCGTGTATTCCTTCATTGATGTTGGAGGCTGCATTCTGGAATTTGTGAACGATATTTCCGCCGTGTTTGCCGAGACTGCTGTTTGAGGCTCGGGACACTGAAGTGTTTTAACAGGGAAGCAGTGATAACGTGCCAAACATGTAGCTGAAGTTATGCACCCGGAGAAGTAACGATTTTGCCAGGACTAGTAATTTCATCGTAGTTCGAAGCTTGAAGCGTTACAAAGCCAATAAATTCGTTCAGGTAAGTCATACCAACCCTTGATCTGGGTAGGTCAGTGTTCAGTAATGTGGGCTAGTGAGTGCTGGTGTGCTGCAATACCTACATTGTAAGCTGGCTGGTAGAAAGGTAGGTATGCGCCTACACTGGCGGATTTAACCCACCAATTTGGGGGGGGGGGACTTTTGGCTTTTGGTGTCAACCCTTGCTCCTGCCCCCAATGGCATGCCTAGGATTTGCATGAGAGGGGTTGTATGCATTTGTATGGTGCCCATCCTGCCATTAGTTTTGGTTTAATAGCAATTATGACAAATGCACTGCAGCATACACTCACCATGGCTTATGCCAAATTATTTTGACAAATTGTTTTGGCATAAGCAATAGACATCCCTTTTGTATAGGCATCATTTGTATGGTAAGCTAGAACCATTAAACCAGTTGCTTATTTGTTGTATTCCCACTCTTTTCACTGTGCAAAAACCCTAACCTGCTGTCTACCTAGCCACATTAACAGCTGTCTCCAAGGTAATCAGTATTGGGATAATTGTTAATGTGAACTTCTTACTTGGAGTAACAGCAAGCAAGCTGATAGCAATCTCATTAGGGTGGGGCAACTATGGATCTCAGGAGACAGAGGCTGGGCTGGGGCTGACTTCTGGTGTAGGCAGAAGATTGAGACAGGGGAGGTTGGAGGCAGAAGCTTCCCTTTGGGATAAGGTGGAGATGGAGAATCCAGACTGAAAATACAGGCAGACATTTCATTATGCTGCACCTTTGAGTTCACACCATTTTATTCCTAAACATCCTAATTTAGACAATTATCTGGCCACAACAAAAACAACAAAGTTTTGTGTGTATCAAAATACCCCATTTGATTATCATTCCATGATTATACCACCAATGTGGGGCTAGGCTAGGTTTGGCTCTGACACACTTTTATGTTTAAAAAAAAAAATTAAAAAAATCAAACTCAAAGCCCCTTTCTGGTGTTTTATTCACAAACCGGAAAGTAAACAATTGCATAGAAAATGGTGGTCCTAATTGGTGTTAGTCATATTCATAAACATTGCATGGAAAGTGTATATTCCAAGGATCAGTGAAACACCTTCAAACACAAATTTACCACCTAACATTCCAGGTTAGGTGGTAAATAGGTGGTAAATTAGGTCAGAATTTGTTGAAATGATTTTTTGTTTTAATTAAAAAAAAATCAAATAAAAAATGGACCAAAACCTAACCTAACATAATCTATTCATAAAGAAAACAACTTTATTTGGGAAATTTATAAAAATATGTTTTTGATAATTTTTTTTCAACTTCAGATAAAAACCTAACCTAACCTAACATAACCTAACCACCCAAACCAAACCAAACCAAACCAAACCAAACCAAACCAAACCTAACTATATGCTTGCTTCATGGAGGTGAAATGTGAAACTTGTTTTGTGGATGCCCTAAAGTGCAATAATACCCAAAACATGGAGCAATAATCACAAGATCCTAGGAAGGTACCTAGGTACCTACCTAGGGTATTCAAGTATTGCCCCTCACACTTCCTTTATCTCAACAATGTATCCAAGCCATCATCAGCTGACTGCCAATCAGCTGTTTGTGACATCCCTCAAATGTACCAAGACACACCCCAGCTGGGTGCACTGAATGACCCAGGGGCAGTGCTAAAATATTGAATTTTCATTAGGTGTGAGATGCCTAACATACAGTAAGATGTCAAAATTGTCATGGAAGTAATGCTATATAAAATTATTTGGTTCTAAAAACCCAGTTTTTAGACAATGCCATTGGTTTGGGGGCAAATCCAAACTTGTGCATCTTTATATGCTAATTAGGAAATTCCCTCAAAATGTGCCCTCTATGCTTGGCTGTGAACTAACCATGCCCATACCCTCCCAGGTTTTCTTGATATAAATATCTGTCCCTGTTGCCTTACCAGTGACCAAATATGTGTCATCAATGTTGTCCTGTAACATGGGTATTTAGGTGGGAAACAACGCTTATATGGATTTGTTTTCACCTGCAGACAGAGTTTAGACTTCCAGAATTCATTTCCATTGAACTTCATAACATACAACTGTATTTACTGCCACTGTTTTTACCCTGCTCAACTCCTGGCATCTATGCCATCACAGTCTTGCCATCAGATGCATGCTCATCTGTCAGTGTCATCTGATGCCCAAACATTCTCCTGTCATATTGTTTAACCATTTCTGCCTGATCAGGAATTTTGATGTCTGCTTGCTGCCATCCTCTCTAAAAAATGAATCCCAAGACACTGGCCATCAAACGTTTTTGAGCTTCCAGCATACATGCAACAGCTGGTGGACTTGGCAAATCAGGGCTCTACATGCTCACCTAATATCTCTGTGAAAACTTTTTTTCCATTGAGGATGTGTTTTTGTGGTGTACAACCGCTAGCAATTGATGACAATCAAGTCAAAATACTTGGTTTATGAGCATAGCAATGTGTGCAAAATGCTGCCTGCGATTTTTACTACATTGCTGCATCGATGGTGTGGTGTGTTCGGGTACGAGGTGTGTCGGGCAGTCGCCTGTTGGCCTCGGCTCCCACCTGACGGCGTGCTACGTCTCGGCACGAGGTGTGTCGGGGATAGTCGCCTGTTGGCCCCAGCTCCCACCTGACGGTATGTTAAGTCCGGGTGTGTCGCGTCACGCGTCGCGTGCCGTGTGCCGCAGCCATGTGGCCGGCTCAGCAGTCGGCCCACTGGGAGCTCAGCAAGGAGAACGTGCAGCCGCTGCGCCACGGCCGCAAGGTGACGGCGCTCAACAGCTCGCTGCAGGCGGACGCCGACCAGCCCAGCGCGCAGGTGGCCGAACAGCGCCGGTAAGCTGCGCGAGCGTCCCAACAGCGCCGGTAAGCTGCGCGGGCGGCCCAACAGCGCCGGTAAGCTGCGCGGGCGGCCCAACAGCGCCGGTAAGCTGCGCGGGCGGCCCAACAGCGCCGGTAAGCTGGGCGAGCGTCCCAACAGCGCCGGTAAGCTGCGCGGGCGGCCCAACAGCGCCGGTAAGCTGCGCGGGCGGCCCAACAGCGCCGGTAAGCTGGGGAACAGCGCCGGTAAGCTGCGCGGGCGGCCCAACAGCGCCGGTAAGCTGCGCGGGCGGCCCAGCAGCGCCGGTAAGCTGCGCTGTGGGCCGTTGGGGCCCGCTGCCTCCACTCGCCGCAGTAGCTCGACTCGGCTCAAAACTGCATGGGCGCAATGCTGAAATGATGGTCATTCGTTAGGTGTGAGATGTCCAAAGGACTACATTAGGATGTCGAAATTCGCCGTTGAAATGATATCGTTTATCATAAATTGTATGCTTTTCCAATACAATTTGGACCCAATAGTGTACTCATATGTGTACTTTTATAGTTTGTTTGAAGATGTCTAACTTAGGGATATTTATTTTAACTAACTATACGGGATACTGGTACTTACCAACTGATAATGCATCACAGGCCCATGGGAAATTATGATGTGATCAGTGACAATATTGGTTGCAAATAATAATACTGCATCACGACCCATGATGATGAGTACAAGGATGATACTTATCAACGAAATGCTGTTAGAATTTATGTATGAATTCATCATAAAGACTCGCCATGAACCACAATATCAGTACTTTTTTAGGAGGGATGTCTATTCAGTGTTTAGAAAGTGGTATAACCCACCAAATTTCACTCATAATTTATCACCACATTGGCGTGTCTTGGCTTTGTTGGAGTCATTTTAGGCTACATGGTGCACCAAGATATAGCTACCAACCAAAATAATGGTAATAATAATACTAATAAGAGATTGCAAGGTATGTACTGGTCACCAGCTGACCATTCCTTTTTTGTCCCAGATAAGCCGAGCAACGCTGCGGACATTTTCTGTCAGGTGTCTTGACTGTTTGTTTGAGGATGCTTGGACGATTTTGGATCTGTGAGGATGACATTTTCGGCTGCTGACATGCCTGCGCAATGGTAGTCTTCAGCCTTGCCCGTCGTGCACGTACGTCACACGGCACGCCATCTTTACCTTTGCTGGTCGGTGGGCCTTTTAGGGAGTTGCTCTGTAGGCTCCCAACGTGAAGTAAGGATGCATATTTCGTCTGAAGTTGACTGGTACACCGGCGTTAAAATAATGGTTTTTCGTTAGGTGTGAGATACGGAACGAGTACTGCGAGATGTCGGAATCACGTCATAGAGGCATGCCAGTCAAAATATCGCTTCAGTTCTTGAAGCCCACTTTTGAGCCAATAGTGCAGTCGTAAGTCCGCATTTGTCGTTCAGTTTCTGCGACATCTAGTGTGTGGATGCTTATATTAATTATGGTGATTGCTATATCATGGTATCGACAGATGGCATTGTTTAGCACACTACATGCTGGATTACCTCTGTACCTGAAATTGTGTTGCAATGTGCCTGTGTATCACAATCCGTACTGGTGAGGATAAACACGATCCTTTTACACAAACTGCTCAGAAATCAGTGATGGTGACTTCATAAGCACACATCAAGAAGTACGATGTCCATGCTTACTTGGAAATGATTGTAAGTATTCAGTGGTCAGAAAGTGGTGGATTCCACTATATTTTGCGTATTATTCATCAGTGTGGTGCACAGCACTAATCACGAGTCCTTGCTGGTTGAAAATCATGGCAAGGCATTTAACAAAAAGACGGCAATAAAACCATAATGTTTCGTGTCAAGTTTCGTGGTACAGGTACTCAAACTGCTTGTAGTTTTTTTTGTAGCCTGTTCTCTTGAAAAAAATCACATTAACCCCTCGATAGATCAACATGACTGTCGTTAATTCCCCAGTAACACACTGTACACCGATTTATCTGCGGATGAATCGTCAAGATCTGTATTCTTTGATATCAGCACACGCAGTGAGCGCTGCCGCACGTAATTCCCGCACGTCATTATCTCCCGTCCAAACCGCCGCCCCCCGCCGTCGCCACCGCCCCCGGCCGTGCCGCCACCCCCCGCCGTACCGCCGCCCCTCGCCGTACCGCCGCCCCCCGCCGTCGCCACCGCCCCCGGCCGTGCCGCCGCCCCCCGCCGTCGCCGCCGCCCCAGGCCGTGGCGGCGGCGCGCGACTGACGCCGCGCCGGCCGGGCAGCACGTTCGAGCTGGAGATCCGCACCTACGCCGGCGACGACCCGCTGCAGCCGTGGCACCAGTACGTGCGCTGGATGGAGCAGCACTGTCCGCGCGGCGGACACCAGGGCAACCTGGACGGCCTGCTGGAGCAGTGCGTCAACAAGTTCTGCGACGACAAGCGCTACGCGCAGGACCCGCGGTTCGTCGCGCTGTGGATCAAACTGGTGAGCGGAGCCGAGACGAGCTCACGTCCAGCTGTTTTCGTCTCTTTCGTACTTAAACCTCTCTAGTTAGTTAGTTATTAGAGCTTTAGGGTGCATCAACTACAGTGGTTATACAGCGCCCATCTTAAACCTCTCGAGTTCTGTCCGAATGTCTTCTGGTATGCTTGTGCAGAACCGAGTCGCGGTAGTGATATGTCTGCTGTGGTCACATGATGGTGATGTGTCTGCTGTGGTCACGTGATGGTGATGTCTGCTGTGGTCACATGATGGTGATGTCTGCTGTGGTCACATGATGGTGATGTCTGCTGTGGTCACATGATGGTGATGTCTGCTGTGGTCACGTGACGGTGATATGTATGCTGTGGTCACATGATGGTGATGTCTGCTGTGGTCACATGCTGATGGTGTCTGCTGTGGTCACATGATGGTGATGTCTGCTGTGGTCACATGATGGTGATATGTCTGCTGTGGTCACATGATGGTGATATGTCTGCTGTGGTCACGTGATGGTGATATGTCTGCTGTGGTCACATGATGGTGATGTCTGCTGTGGTCACATGATGGTGATGTCTGCTGTGGTCACATGATGGTGATATGTCTGCTGTGGTCACATGATGGTGATGTCTGCTGTGGTCACGTGACGGTGATATGTCTGCTGTGGTCACATGATGGTGATGTCTGCTGTGGTCACATGATGGTGATATGTCTGCTGTGGTCACATGATGGTGATGTCTGCTGTGGTCACATGATGGTGATATGTCTGCTGTGGTCACATGATGGTGATATGTCTGCTGTGGTCACATGATGGTGATATGTCTGCTGTGGTCACATGATGGTGATATGTCTGCTGTGGTCACGTGACGGTGATATGTCTGCTGTGGTCACATGATGGTGATGTCTGCTGTGGTCACGTGATGGTGATATGTCTGCTGTGGTCACGTGATGGTGATGTGTCTGCTGTGGTCACGTGACGGTGATATGTCTGCTGTGGTCACGTGACGGTGATATGTCTGCTGTGGTCACGTGACGGTGATATGTCTGCTGTGGTCACAAGTGAGGTGATGGATGTCTGCTGTGGTCACGTGATGGTGATATGTCTGCTGTGGTCACGTGATGGTGATGTCTGCTGTGGTCACATGATGGTGATGTCTGCGGTGATATGGGTGATGTCTGCTGTGGTCACGTGATGGTGATGTCTGCTGTGGTCACGTGATGGTGATGTCTGCTGTGGTCACGTGACGGTGATATGTCTGCTGTGGTCACGTGATGGTGATGTCTGCTGTGGTCACATGACGTGGTGATGTCTGCTGTGGTCACGAATGTCTGCTGTGGTCACATGATGGTGATATGTCTGCTGTGGTCACATGTGATGGTGATGTCTGCTGTGGTCACGTGATGGTGATATGTCTGCTGTGGTCACGTGATGAGTCTGCTGGGTCACATGATGGTGATGTCTGCTGTGGTCACGTGATGGTGATGTCTGCTGTGGTCACGTGATGGTGATGTCTGCTGTGGTCACGTGATGGTGATGTCTGCTGTGGTCACGTGATGGTGATATGTCTGCTGTGGTCACGTGATGGTGATATGTCTGCTGTGGTCACGTGATGGTGATGTCTGCTGTGGTCACATGATGGTGATGTGTCTGCTGTGGTCACGTGATGGTGATATGTCTGCTGTGGTCACGTGACGGTGATATGTCTGCTGTGGTCACGTGACGGTGATATGTCTGCTGTGGTCACGTGATGGTGATATGTCTGCTGTGGTCACGTGATGGTGATATGTCTGCTGTGGTCACGTGATGGTGATGTCTGCTGTGGTCACGTGATGGTGATGTCTGCTGTGGTCACGTGATGGTGATATGTCTGCTGTGGTCACGTGATGGTGATGTCTGCTGTGGTCACTGTGACTGCTGTGGTGACATGATGGTGATGTCTGCTGTGGTCACGTGATGGTGATGTCTGCTGTGGTCACGTGATGGTGATGTGATGTCTGCTGTGGTCACGTGATGGTGATATGTCTGCTGTGGTCACGTGACGGTGACATGTCTGCTGTGGTCACGTGACGGTGACATGTCTGCTGTGGTCACGTGACGGTGACATGTCTGCCCGCGTCAGTGACACCGGTTTCCCCGGCAGGCGAGCAACTCGCAGTGGCCGCAGGACGTGTTCCAGAACATGTTCAGCCGCAGTGTCGGCACCTCGCTCACCATGCTGTACACGGCCTGGGCGGCGCACCACGAGCTGGCCGGTCAGTGATGCGCCGACACGGGCCGCTCGCCGCCGGCTGGCTGGTTATTGGGGTTTGTGGGGCGCATCGACTGCTGAGGTCATGCAGCGCCCATGCTCACCGCCGGGAAACTGAACCGCGCGCGCGACCGCGGGAAACTGCTGTGGCCCGTTGTACGCCCGATTGGGGCTCTGTCGGAGAACGACTGCGCTTCGATGTTAGTTGATGCGACGTAAAGTACTATCTGCGCACTGCGACTGCCATGATCCCTGCTGGAAAGAGTGGGAGCAAATCCTTCCACCCTATCGTCTTGAAACAAATGACATCTCTCGGAAAGTGGCGATCGAGTCCTGATGTCGTAGTACAGTTATTTATAAAATGGTGACAAAAATGCCATATGGACGAATTCAAAGGATATACTGAGTGCAAGTTGATATTTTCATTTGGTCGTTGCTAAATTTATCGACTAACTTTCTTACGATTTGTGCCATTCTACAGACTATGACCAAGCATTTACCTCGCAGTCAGATGGTGTTAATTTTCAAAAGTCGTAGGTGTGCCGAGAGTACAATAGCATCCAACAAGCGTTTTTCAATTAACAGCACGTCTCTCGTATCCCACTGGCTGTGGGTTCCAAGACCTCTGCTGTGGGTTGTGGTACTCACAGGTGGTGAAGGTGGCTCCTCTGATCTGGACGTGCCCCTAAACATCAGAGCTTGTGCATGTACACCCAGCCATTGACATCCTCACCAAGCTTCACATCACTCTTCACACCCATGCCTTCCTCACAAATGCCCCCACCTTCAGGTTTTACAAGCGTACGTATATGTGCATATATATATATATATATATATATATATATATATATATATATATATATATATATATATATATATATATATATGGATGTATATTTTTGTGTGTACATGTGTATAGGTAGATGTATGCACCATGCACTCATAGTAGGCACATGCATACACGCACACTTGAATGCACACAACGGATGGGGCAAGTGGTAGCAGTCCGAATATCTCAACCACCTGTCGACACCACTGCGTGTTATCTCACATTACCAGGTCGAAGCGCCCTTAAACTCAAATAACTATCTCACATTACCACTATATAGCATGCCACCTTTCTTGGTTGCACCATGCTACTGTTCTAAACGTGTATGTGTAGGTGTGGCGACAGGTGGCGACAACACGCCTGTCGCCAAGTATGATGCTATGCCATCCGAGACGCCCGCCGCCAGGCGCGCTGTGTCGCTCCCAGTCTGAGCCGGTGCTGGGCCGTCAGGTATGCTGCGCCGAGCCGACATGGTGCTGGCCCAGGGCGAGCGGCTGGGCGCCGAGCCGGCCGAGGCGCTGGCCGACGCGCGCCGCAAGCTGCAGATGCGCGTGGCTAGCCAGCTGGCGGCCGGTCAGATCCAGCCGCCGCCGCCGCAGCGGCAGACGTCGCTCGACGGCGCGGACGACGAGCGGCTGGCGTTCGGTGTGCTCAAAGGTCGGCCCGGCTGTACGCCAGCGATGCGGTGGACAGGAGTCCAGGCGTGGATTCTGGGGATTGTGGGTGGTACGGATCGCATGGGAAGTCATCCCACATTGGGGAGGGGATAATGTCTGGGAGGAGAGACTGTTTGGGCTTGGGAATGGTGTGAATAGTAGCTTAGTGTGTGGAGGGGTGAATTGCATACTGCGGAGAAGGGTGAGTGATTCGGCGTTGGGAAAGTCGTGGGCAGCGCATATGTGTGGGTAGAGGTGAATGGTTGAATGGGCATAGAAGTAAGAGTAGAAGTAAACGTTCTAGGCTTGCGTAGGTCGACTGGAGTCCAATCTTTCAAATGTTTTAGGATTGTTATAGGAGAAAGTTTAAGCTACAAAACAAGCAAAGTAATAGGAATGAAGAAAGGTTACGATGGAGCAGCAGCGGTACGTCCAATGCCTCATTGTACACCCAGAGGCCTGGGCCTGGATGAGGTAGTGAGCGTGCCGATCTCACAACATCAGCTGTCGTCCTCGCGCGCTGGTTTGTCGGCGCCCATCTGTTGACACTACACAGGCTTGCTGATGATGTGATGGCCTGTGGCGACATGGCAGTCAACTGTTGATAACATGGAAGTGACCTGTTGACGACGCGGTGATGAACTGTTAAATGACATGGAGGGAAACTGTTGACGGCATGGTGGTCAACTGTTGATGACATGGCGGTCAACTTGACGATATGACGATGGCCTGGTCATGACATAGCGGTCAACTGTTGACGACATGGGAGTGAACTGCCGATGACATGGCGGTCAACTGTTGGTGATATGACGATGCCCTGTTGATGACATGGCGATCAACTGTTAACCATGTGACGATGGCCCGCTGATGACTTGTGCACAGTCGCCGCGGCGCACGGCCAGCTAACCCGCTAGCTATCAGCAGGTGACGCCGCTGGAGAAGTGCCCCGTTCGCGGGTCGGCGCCGCGCTGACCGGCCGGCCGGGCGCCCTGCCCTCGGTCGCCGACACGGGCCGCCCCAACAGTCGGCTGCGCGTCTACGTGGACGAGAACGCGCCGCAGCCGGCGACGCCGACCGGCAGCGGCGCTGGACACGTGCTGCCCACGGCGCGCGCCGTCCACAAGGAGAACGTGCGCAAGGCGGCGCCGTGGGGAGCGCCCCAGTCGGCGTCCAGCAGGACGGTGACGCCGGCAGCCGCGGCCACGTTCAAAGGTGCGCGTGCGGAGCGGCGCCGCCGCCCGCCAGCCAACGGTCACGAGACTGGTGACTGGTCACGGGTCTGGTGACTGGTGACCAGTCAGATGACAATCCGCCTGAGCCTGACCGGGCGGAGGGACTGTCCGCCCCTGAGGCAGTTACTCTTTGGGACTTTTGTAACGCAATTGTACGTGCATGTTGATGTCTTGCTTTTGCGTGGTTGTGTTCTCTGCTGAATATTTGTCATTAGTAGGACGTAGTGACACGTGACAGTCCGTCGGTCCGTCCCCCAGTGTACAGAGGAGATGATGGTGACACGTGACAGTCCGTCGGTCCGTCCCCCAGTGTACGAGGAGGCGGCGGTGGTGGCGCGTGACAGTCCGCTGATGGCCAACCCGGCGGCGCTGGTGACGCGGCCGGCCGCCACGCCGGTGCGCTCGCGCGCCCAGTGCAGTGTGCCGGTGGCCGTGTTCGAGCCGCCCAACGACTCGGTTAAGCCCATGTACTGCAAGGACGTGGTGAGTCTGCCGTTGGCCTGGTGCACCGGGCCGCGCCCGGCTGGCCCGGAACGAACCGAACGAAGGGCTCTGAAATCGCAGAACGTGGCGTTAAAATGATCCAGCAGTCGGCGGCAAACAATTTCTGAGCAATGAACAGATTAGGGTGATATTTTCTGTTATGACGTTTTTCCATTGAAACATGTACATGGTCATTTCTGGTGCCTGCAGTATCGTCGCCAACTTTGTCTTGGATGTAAATACGTTCTCGCAACACTTGCCTCGAAGCGTTGCTTGCATTGCATGTATGGAAGATAGTTAGCAAGGAATATAGCACCGACGAGTGGTTGACCTATGTGCATACCAAAAGCTGAATATTCTCACACGAGTAATCTCTATATAGTCTAGTCATATCGGCAAGGAGGGGCACACGCACACATTATACAGGGCGCGCACCTGGGGACGCACGAAAAGGACGTAGTTTGAAGTCCATGCTTAAAATACAGCTGACTGAAGTGAATACTCTATGTGCATATGGTCCATGAGGACACACTGCCTTCAAATCCAGCCTATGTCAAGTTACTTTTATTGAGAAAGTGTGTTTTTCTTCCTGTGTCATGCCATTTTTGGCGTATATTACGTGCTTTCATCCATCCATGGTTTTTCTATGAACCTTCATTTTGTAAGCTAAATCTGGTACCCAGACCACAGGCTCTGTTGGCAGTAACTCGAGACGGCCAGGCGGGCACAAATTCGGTTCTGCAGGCTTCTTTGTTGGTCGTTTGTATTTTTCACTTCGGCTCGTAAGCGATATCATTTTGCCCGAATCAAGAAGTCTGTTTTAGTCACGTAGTGAGCAGTGCGGTGTGTGACATATGTTAAGTGCATGAAGCTCATGTGTTCCTCAATTCATGCATTCAAAGTTTCTGCTGTTCCCCAGATATACACTGGCGCTGGAGAGGTGTCATTTGAGGAACTCAGAGCCGCAAGATGGGAGAAAAAGCACAAGAAAGGCAAGTATTTCTGTCGTTACCATTTGGTCCTATGTGTGACCTTCGTCCATATGAACATAATTTGAAGAGTGGGTGGACCTCATGTTTGGCCTTGACAGGCACGTCACATGTGGCGTCTCGGGCGTTTGAGCTCTGCGTCACAGCACAGGCGTATGTCACGTCACAGTGCAGACATGTTCGGCACGTGACACTCTTATACTAACATGAAAGAGTCAGCGTTCGACCAGGCCACTTCGCGAAAGCACCTGTGCGGACATTAGGGTGGCATGCCTTCACGTCTATCCACGCCCTGGAATTTAGCGGAAGAGGGTAATTTGGGCATCCAGGATTATTATTCCTCTTGCCGGTTAAGAGTTGGGAGAAAACACAGTGATTCACGTGTTGTGTGGTTGGCGTTGATGCGCGCGACCAATTCGGTCTATTGACTGCCGATACTAATTGACGTGTGTAGTCTGATCGAGCTGAGTGCCCCCGACTTCTGGTGACTGCAGCCCTGGTGCTGAACGACCCTGACCTCTGGTGACTGTAGTTCTGGTGCTGGACGATTCTGACCTCCGGTGACAGTAGTTCCGGTGCTGGACGATCCTGACCTCTGGTGCCTGCAGCTATAGTGTTGGACGACCTTGACCTCTGGTGCCTGCAGCGCTGGTGCTGGACGATCCTGACTTCTGATGACTGACAGTAGTTTTGGAGCTGGACCACGTGCCCTCTGGTGACTGACTGTGGTTCTGGAGCTGGACGTACCCGACTTCTGGCGACTACCTATAGTTTTGGAGCTCGACGCCCCTGACCTCTGCTGACTGACTAGTTCTGGAGCTGGACGCCCCTGACCTCTGCTGACTGACTAGTTCTGGAGCTGGACGCCCCTGACCTCTGCTGACTGACTAGTTCTGGAGCTGGACGCCCCTGACCTCTGCTGACTGACTAGTTCTGGAGCTGGACGCCCCTGACCTCTGCTGACTGACTAGTTCTGGAGCTGGACGCGCCCCCTGACCTCTGCTGACTGACTAGTTCTGGAGCTGGACGCCCCTGACCTCTGCTGACTGACTAGTTCTGGAGCTGGACGCCCCTGACCTCTGCTGACTGACTAGTTCTGGAGCTGGACGCCCCTGACCTCTGCTGACTGACTAGTTCTGGAGCTGGACGCCCCTGACCTCTGCTGACTGACTAGTTCTGGAGCTGGACGCCCCTGACCTCTGCTGACTGACTAGTTCTGGAGCTGGACGCCCCTGACCTCTGCTGACTGACTAGTTCTGGAGCTGGACGCCCCTGACCTCTGCTGACTGACTAGTTCTGGAGCTGGACGCCCCTGACCTCTGCTGACTGACTAGTTTTGGAGCTGGACGCCCCTGACCCCCGACGACGTGCCTGCAGTTCTGGAGGAGCAACAGGCTGCCGACCGGGTGAAGCTGGCCTACGGGAACGAGCTGCGCAGCATGCAACGGAAATACGAACTGCTCGAACGTCAGGTGGAGGAGCTCCAGCTGAAGTCCGCCCGCCAGCCGCTGCACGGCTCGCTCGGCTCGTCCGCTCACTTTGGCTCGTCCAACCTGAGCACCGACTCGTCCAGCCTGGCCGGTGGGTGAGGAGTGGTGGGCCTGGTGGCTGAGGTTACTCCAATGGTGGCTGTTGGCGGATAACAGCTGGGTCTTTTTGTCTACTTTAGAGCCCTCGTGCTGACCGGGAGATCCACCTTCGCCGTGTTGGGGAGGGGCTCTTGGAAACCCGCGCAGGTAACTGCCGATCTATGCATGCTAGCATGAAATGTTGAACATGGTTTGAAGGCTCTGGCCATGGAGACCCCAAGCATACCTTATATTTGCATTTAAACTAATGGTGAGGTTACCAGAGGTCGTATTAGATATATGCCCTGTAAGTGATGATATGGTGTAAGTATTAGATATAGACCTTTAACCCGCCCCGTCTCCGTGGGGGGGTCTTCAACCGCCCACCTCCGGTTTTTCGCGGATAGCGGACGAACGGCGCGCGGCAGCGCGCCCAAATTCGGCATACCCTTTCCCACATCAATTTGACATGCTGATTCAAAATGCTTAGGTCAGCTCACAGATCATCTAGGGTCAACGAGTTAGTGAAAGTCAAGTGAGGTCACCTCGAAAAAAAGTTCAACCAGTCGTCACGTTTTAACGGATACAGATATTCTAATGAAACTTTCAGCGTTTCCTTATCTTTACAGATGCAACAAAACGTACTGTGGAATTTTGCATTTTTTTCCCGTTTTTGACTACATGTAACTTGCATATTTGCTAAATTGCAGTTCAAATACAGGATTCTGGCTATACATATAACTACTGCTCTACCCATTGGAAAAGGAAAATTGAAGACAACTTGAAAACGCAAAATTTTGAAATTCCAAAAAGTATATTTAAAAACAAATTTTGAGGGACCAAAATAATTATAGCCCTGGTCGATTTCGCTGTCCTTTTCTCCTTGCAAATACATTTTGTTTTTTTTCTTCATATATCCCCAAAATGAACTCCCCAGAGTCAAAAACATAACATAAGTCATGAAAAGTTGTGAAAATCTAGCCCCCATGGTGACGTCACTGTTGGGGGGAAATTGTTTGGAGGGTGGACCCGGACCATACTCGTCGAGCGCTTTCCGATGACTCCTCTTTCGTTTTCGTGCGATGCTTAGTTTGGATTTTAGAGGGGTCTTCAACCGCCCCCGTGACAGGGTGTGAGGATTTGACCGGAAAGACGGCGCGGGTTAAGACCCCGTAATTGATGAGTCAAAAGACAGCTTGCTTTGTTTTGTCAGGTCGTTACGTGACGCGGTATTGCCTCTGGTGACGAAGCGTGACGCGGTATTGTCCCAGACCAGTCGTTACGTGACGTGACGCGGTATTATCCCAGACCAGTCGTTACGTGATGCGACGTGGTATTGTCCCAGGCCAGTCGTTACGTAACGTGACGCGGTATTGTCCCGGACCAGTCGTGACGTGACGTGACGCGGTATTGTCCCAGGCCAGTCGTGACGTGACGCGACGCGGTATTGTTGCAGGCCAGTCCAGTATGATCGCTGCGTCACCGACAGTCAACACTCGCGACGCCATCAACTACGTTCGTGCGATCATGAACGAGACGGTGGACACGTCGGCTGCCTGTCGGCGTCCGCCAGGTGGGTGGCGCTCCTGCTCTGTACGCGGTCATCAGCGGCCAGTGGGCGGTGTACAATATGGCACTAGTGGGCGGTGTACAATGTGGTGCCAGTGGGCGGTGTACAATGTGGTGCCAGTGGGCCGTGTAGAATGTGGTGCCAGTGGGCGGTGTACAATGTGGTGCCAGTGGGCGGTGTACAATGTGGTGCCAGTGGGTGGTGTACAATGTGGTGCCAGTGGGTGGTGTACAATGTGGTGCCAGTGGGTGGTGTACAATGTGGTGCCAGTGGGTGGTGTACAATGTGGTGCCAGTGGGTGGTGTACAATGTGGTGCCAGTGGGTGGTGTACAATGTGGTGCCAGGTGTGTGGTGTACAATGTGGTGCCAGGAGGTGATGTACAATGTGGTGCCAGTGGGTGGTGTACAATGTGGTGCCAGTGGGTGTTGTACAATGTGGCGCCAGGTGTGTGGTGTACAATGTGGTGCCAGTGGGTGGTGTACAATGTGGTGCCAGTGGGTGGTGACAATGTGGTACCAGTGGGGTACAATATGAGGCGCACAGCTGTCGGCTGTCCAGTCTTGTAATCATACGTGGCGTGGACGGCAGCCTACTGAACATCCATCCGTGTCACGCTGTGCTCACCGATATCCCTGTGACCGGTTATGTTTGTCGACGCTCTATATGGGGGACGAGTGGTCTAGGGGTAAGTTGCCCCTCTCACCATCGAAAGTTTGTGGGTTCGAGTCTCACCTGTCGCTACGCTTTGCCCGCGACCAATCGGCATGAGGGTTTGGCGACGCTACATGACTCAACGGTCGGCGTGTCGTAAAACAAATAGCAAATCGATGCTCTACGTCCGGTGATGTCCACTGAAGTTCTGCTCCTTGTGCAGTGGGCCAGGAGTCGGCCGGCGCGTCGTACGGCGAGCCTTCCGACTGCGCTGCCATTCCTTTCACCGTTTACGAAGAACCCGAGCCTGTCGCCGCGCCCGCCTTCAAGGTGTACGAAGAGCCGACGGGCGTGGAGGCGGCGGACGCGTCAGAGGTGGCCGTGTCGGACCGGGCCGCCGCCTGCTCGGCCGTCGAGAAGGCGAGCGGCGCGGCGCCCGCCGACGACCACGACTCCGACGCGGAGAACCGGCCGCCGCCGGGCACGGCGCCGCCGCCGGCCCGCCGCCAGCTGGCCGGCGTGCTGGTGGACGCCGTCGACGTTCCGCCGCCGCCGCCGGCCGCCCGGCTGGAGCTGGACGACGAGCTGACCGGCTTCGTGCCGCTGTCGACGGAGGTGTCGTTCGCCACCGTCGACCCGGCGCAGTTCGCGGCGGCCGCCGGCCGCATGGCGTCGACGCCGCTCGTGTCGGCGCCGACCGCCGCCGCCGCCGCCTCCGCCGCCGCCTCCGCCGCCGCCTCCGTACAGCGGCTCCAGAACCAGGACGAGGGAGAGTTCACGGCCAACCTGCGAGGGTGGGTGCGCCACTGTGTTCCGTCGCCTTCAACTCCCGAAGTCTGTTCGTTTAGCGCTTGTTGTATGTAACACATGAGTATGCACAGTATGTACTTTTGAAATGTCCGTCCTTACAATGATGCAGAAGTTTGAGCGATCGGATTATATTTCGGGCACAGCCCATGGCCATATTACATTGAAGCAAGTCAAGATATGTTGTTTGGATGTATGTGACCATGGGGTACCGCAATATACGTCGGTTTGCCAAACTTCTGCATCATTGTAAGGGTGACCATTTTGCAAGTCTCCTAATGTCTTGCTAGCCCCCGGTGGTAAATTGGACGGGTAAAATTAAGATACGTGAGTAAATTAGCCCGCTTTGGTCTCCAGATTGTGCATCTCTGCCATCAGTGAGGAAATTCGCTTGTCGTGTTCAGTACTGTCGCCCATATGCGTGTCCACCTCCATGTACAACTCCGCAGATGTCATGCCCTTGCACACCGCCATGACATCGATGCCCATGTCGACCTGCATGGCGACATCCTCAGCCATTTATCCGTAGATTGGAAGGATTGGAATGGGCAGAGGACAGCTCTGGCCCACGATGACAATGAACTACCCGACCGTTTTCTTGGTGGTGCTGTCCGAGGCATGAGTGATGGCCCTGCCCTCCTGCTTCCCCTTCATGACCTCAACCTCCCTGGCCATCCCCTACATCTCCTGCAGCTGGAGGGTGGTCTGTGGGGGCGCTGTCTGCATCGAATGCGCTTTCATTCGCATTGGCTATTTTCCAGTTCATACCAAATAAAGTTCGGAAGTTCGAAAGTTTTGAAACGTTCCATTGAATAAGCGAATAAATTAAAAAAGGAAAATAGCTGAGAACACGCGGCAAGGCGCCGCCTGAGAGCCGTAAAATCGGCCCCCTCGCCAAATGTACGGCGTTTGTTTGCTTCCGACTATTTACAGCCAATGTCGCACACCCGCCAAATTAAATTCTTATAACGTAATCGTTAAGCAAACGGTTGTTTCTTGAGCACAGATATTTCAGATGCCTTAGATGCCTGCTTTCAGATGCCTCAGGAAGTGGTTCTGCAATCGGTAGAAATATATCCGTTATATGGTCAAGATACATTTCTACTGTAAAGCCATTTTGACGTACGCCATTCCTGACCTGCCCCTTGTGTTCCCAACTGATCGTCAAATGTGATTTACTCATGGCGGACACTTTATTTAAACCAATGAAACAATTATATAGTCAGAGTGACGTATACCCCTGGAATCAGGTAGTACCACTCATGTCATCTGATTTTCATCTTCAGCTTTTCGGCCTAGTCATCACCGGGGGCTAGTCTTGCATCATTTTCGAGTCGTAAGATTGGAATATATTGCGCTTCTGAAGGAACATGTAACCAGTGTTCCTTTTGCACAGTAATTCATGCTTTTTGGTCTCTCCCTTGCAAGGTATGATATCCCGGATTCCCCCGTGTACGAAAGGTTACTGTGACCCCTCCCAAATGTAGCGTGCAAACGAAGCAAAGCGAAACTTAATGTGCTGCCCTTGACAATATATAGTGATTAGCACCACATTACTTGGGAGGGTGGTGTGAAAAATTCGTCCCAGCTTGCAAACAACTTCTTATGCTAGTGAAGGTTCATGCTAATGGGCTCAGGTGACTTGTTCTTTTGGTTCACCGTTTGAATAATGCAATGAGAGAAAGATGATTTCCGACAGATGCAGCTATCTCTGTGTTGAGACCAGAAAGTTACTCGACACCCATGCTTAAAACACTGTTGAGGTACTGGCCTTTCCTGGCGCACCGTGGTAGCATCTGAACTGGTGTCGTTTTCAGTGTGCGCCCCCTGTCGGCTGCGTCCAGAAGCCAGCCGATCCAACCTCAGGTGACCGCCCCGCTGGACACCATCATGGAGTGTTCTCGTAAGTAGCGGTCGGCCAGCCAGCTGGGCTGGTGGATGGTTCCGACAACCTGTACTTGGACGTGCTAAAAGACCAGCTGAAACGGGGCTCGATTTAAAAGGACCAGCTGACACAGGGCTTGATTTGAAAAGACCAGCTGACACAGGGTTTAATTTTGCGGCCTGCACTCTCTCATGCAAGGGGCGCTAAATGATCAAACCTGGTCGATGCGCCCTAAAACTAAAATAACCAACCAATCTCTCACGCAAGGGTCACGACCTGGGCCAGGCCCCATCTATAATTTAGCGCAGCTAGAAGTACGTTGATTTATGGTCATCTACGTCCAGTCCGTCTGACTGCGAACCGTCCCTCACTCCCACGTGTTTTACCGACGCCCGCCGTGACCCGCCTGTCTGACCGCGACCTTACTGGCTACCGTCTGACCTGTCCGATGTGCTGTGATCCGCATTCGGCGCCACTTCGGCAGTGCGCGATTAAGGCGTGTTCCGCTGGGTTCTGGACGTGTGGTCTGTTGTCGGGGCTCCAGTGGTGATAGTGCTGCCGTCTGGTGGGCGCGGGTATCTACCAGGTGCAGTTGCAGTTTTTCAAATGGTAGTGGGCACTGCACCCAACCGGCTGAGTGCCACTGTTCTGCCACTACGTTTGGCAAACATTGTATGTTTTGTTGTCTAATTAGGCGGGAGTCACTCCTCTCACGGCGACCGCGACAAATACTCCCGACATCCCCTTGTTGAGCTATACTGGCCCTATAGCGGCATGGACAGAGTATGTTATCTTTGCGGGAGTGATATCACTGATGTAATGTGTCCGCAAATCGCCATATAGTTGAAGTGCATCATGATGCATGATATATCATGCAAATGGAAGTACAGGATAAAGGAGGTTGGTAGGTTTCATCGGCGTGAAGTGGAAGTATGCATGAAAAGGTGGAATTCCGAGACCTTGCTGGCGTATGCTTGTCACGCCCTTGAAGTTCTACCACCTCGGCCTCTAACAATGGCCATGTTACCGGTCTCACGGACTACTGCAGCAAATGTTCGGACGTGCTGAACTGGATTGGTCGCCCGGGCGAGGGGACGGGGGGGGGGGTCCATGAAGGCAACGGCCCGCTGCTGAATTAGACGTAACGTTTGCAACACTGGAATGATGTTTCTATAAGTGATATAGAATCTGACTTCCTTGCCTCGGAGACAGAGGCAGTGTTTTCTGCCGGCTGCCAGTGTCTGTGACCGCCGTCCTGTGGCTGCAGGGGAGGGCTACAAATCGTCGAGCAGCAGCAGCGGCTCGGACATGACCAGCTGCCGTCAGTCCCAGTATGACCTCTCGACACCTGTGAGTACGGTCAGACTGTCGCCACGCACGCGGGTGCGACTAGTGCGGCGTATGCGTGCCTGTGCCTGCTGTAGTCCCCAACCGTGTATGTCGACATGTCCTGCCTGCTATAGTCCCCAGTCTCGTACGTGCAGGATATGTCAACCGTGTATGTCGACATGTCCTGTCGACATGTCCTGCCCGCTGTAGTACACAATTTCGTACCTATAGTCCTGGAGCCCAGCTGTGGTATTTTGAACCGCTCCGCCCGCCCCAGTAGCCAGCCTCGTACCTCGTGCCTCCGCTCTTCGAGCGCCCCTAGTGGCTCCTTATATTGTTCGCACAATGATGAAGCTGACTTCCATGCGATTCAATTTGTGAATTACTTACTTCAGCACCATTAGCCGTAGACAAATTGTTCTGAAAGACATCTCAACTCATATGTGACCACCTGGCCTAGTTAGCCATCCAGGATCTCGAACTTTGCTTGAAAGGCATGACATCTTTTCTTCTGTGTCACGACTGGCCGTGTTTGCCCGGTGTACCGGGGCTCGTGGCGGCTGTGCCGACTCCTCAGTGTGTGACTGGCCCGCCGCAGGCGTCGGCCCAGTGGCGGGCCGGCGATACCCTGCACCGTGGCGGCGCGGGCCGACGCAGCCGCGACCGGTGCGCGCCTCCGCCGCCTCCGCCACCACCGCCGTCACCGCTGCCGCCGCCGCCGCCGCCGTCTCACGACGTCAGCGCGGCACCGCCGGAGCTGAGCCTGCTCGAGCCGCTGGCCGACCTGAGCGTGGCCGGCCCGCCGGCCGACCTGAGCGTCGTCCAGCCGCCGGCCGACCTGCTGGCGGCCTGTGCGCCGGCAGAGCTGAGTCGGGCCGGGGCGCCGGCCGAGTTGGGCGCGACTTCGGAGGCGGCCGCTGCGCCGGCGGAGACCGACTCCGGCACACCCGGACCCGTGGGACGAGCAGCTGATAGCGGCGCTTCTGGCTCGACTCGCCGTGCCCGTCCACCGGAGGGATAGATATCGGCGCGTGGAGGGCAGACTTCCCGGCTTCAAGCAGACGGAGATCGACTTTGGTGAGTCGGGAGCGAGGAGCACTGGCTTGGGGCGAATGATTTGGCTTGGTTTTTGCGTGGTGTTTGATGCTGCTCGCTTTGCGCCGTTCATGTTTTTACGGCGTTTTTTTTTGCTGATGCATGAGTTGGAAAATGTTGCGGGTTAGATATTTAGTAGTGGTCATTGAACTGTTTGTCCTTTCATCGTTCGCATTTAAGTTTACTCGCATTTAACTATTTAACTATTCTTGCATTCATTTAACTATACTCGACTTCATTTAACCGTACCCGCATTCATTTAACTATACTCGCACAGTGGGCTCTCCTGTTCTTATTTCGTGTGCACACAAGAAATAAGACGGTGTTAGTACATGTGCATCGTCATACCACCTTGCTCACTCGACCGGTGCGTGTCAGCTGACACAGAGTCGTCAGTGATGCCTCATGTCACTGCCACTCCAGATGCCGTACCGGTGACTCCACCAGTCGGCGACACGTCACCACCTCAGTACACACTCGTTGACACCACCTGTCACCAGTGACCAATGGAATTACGACACCTGTCTGTGACCAATGACCACCTCTTCGGGCCAGAGAGGGGGGCTCTCGATAATCCACAGGTTTTCAGAGATAACGGCCAAATGGGTAGATTCGAGTCACGAAACTTTCAGTACCTTCTTATGCTTTTTTAAAAAAGAAACATCGTGAACGTTTCAGGTTAAGGGCAAGTGTCATTGGGATGAAGGTGTAGCCTTCAGCTCAAGCCCAGCCTACACCTTATTTCCACACTTTCGGCCATGCTGAGGCCGTTAATGGTCGTTATAACACCTTTATCTCGGAGAATGTTATAGAAAGTATGGAGTTATTCATGCATACTCGTATATACACACCTATATATATATATATATATATATATATATATATATATATATATATATATATATATATATATATGTTTCAATGAAGCCATTCAAGCAAAATGTGTGCATCCGCTTGATGTTTGGAAATCCTAAGGCTAGGTGGGGTCAGGTCATGCAATATGATTAGTTTAAGTAAGTTCAAGCTTGACTACTCTTGGTAGATTTTTCGCTTTTTAATCATGAGATTATGTTATGAGGAGAAATTACATGAATGTTGATACATCTTGGTAAAGTTTCCAGCTTCCGCCCTCGTGACCACCCCTGACCCTATGTCACACTGGGACCATGCATATATTGATCAAACCACTTCAGCCGGCGCCCAGATACTATTTATAAAGTAACCACATTGGAACTCAAAGGTCAGATCACACGAGGTCAGTGTGTGCAAAGATATATATGTATATATATATATATATATATATATATATATATATATATATATATATATATATATATATATATATATATATATATATATATATATATCAGGCACCTCAGGCAGTGTATCCAAATTCGACAATTTAGGCGGCAAACATCACGTAAAAAGACGAATATTTATATCCTAAATCAGATTTCTCTTTCTTTTTGTACCTTCCGTCCGTCTTTAGCGATGAACGCCAGAAATGCGTACATGACAATAAAGCACACCTGGCACGAATGTCATTCGTGCCAGTTCTTACGTGTTTTGAAGTGGTGCTGGGGTGAACACATGCCAAAATCGTGTCATAGAGTTTCATACAAGTCTCATATATACTATGCGACAGTTTTGGTATTATCTTCCAGAGCAGCATGTAATACTTTTATTTTTATCTGACACCTCAGCGAAAATGAATTCGGGCACACTGCTCTGTGGCCAGATTCATCCAATGTCCATCCGATGCCCAGGTGGTCATCCAATGCCATGTCGCACGATTTAGGCGGCACGGAATCCGAATTCAGATATGAATTGACGAAGAACAGCAACATTTTGCGTCAGATTACATTGTGTAGAAGACTAAACGTGATACTTGACTTGATATTATTGTCATTTTACACGTTTTAAAACCAAACCCTTATTGCATGCCATTCATTATTGCTGTGTGAAAATTATATTTCCCCACCAATTACGGGGAAAAACGCGAAATCCACCTAACCACAAGTCAGTAATCTGGACCTTAGATACAATTTCGAGGTAGCAGGTTGTTCGTCTTGATCAAAGAACAGCCATAGTCTGAGTTTGGTGTTGGTATGTTGCAACTTCTCAGGCTGGCGACACTTTTGAAATGTGTTGACACTTATTTTGTTTACTTATTTGTTATTTGACACTTATTTTGACACATTGCTGTATTTGGTCCGTCCAAAGTCAGTGGCCTATGGTGACCTTGATTTAAGCGTTGTACAATATGTCCAAAGCTGATGCATAAGAACCTACTCAAAGTGCTGTGCCTCTGCGTGTACCCATTCGGCCGCTATAACGAAAAAAAACTGAGTGAGACTCTATATCCCTCCCCCGGCCCGTCGAGAGTTAATGGGGCTACATGGCCAATGTAGTCGATGCGCCCCTGACACCCAAGACGAAATAAACCGATGAACTAATAAATGTTAGGGAGCACAGATGATTATTATCCTCCTTAATCTAGGATTAATAATCTCAGTTTCGTTCTTTTGAACTGGTTCATGGCACCATAATTAGCTAAATGCTGTTGCGAATGAAAATGGATTACACTTCGTTAAGCTCTTAGGTTCTCCATAGGTACCAATGTAAAGTAGTCGAATAATGGGAAGTATGGTTGATGGTTAATGGATGTTATAATTATCAAAATTAGTTGTTTCTTTGATTAAGTTTGCTCCGTTTTCCACCACCGTATTTTCGCCCAGCCGGCGCCGGTTAAGCCCGGTGGCAGAGCATGCGTTCCGCCGGCTGCTGCCGACCTTTCGCTTGCGGCCGGAGCAGTGCACGGCAATGCAGTGACACCGTCTCCGCCGGCCAGACGGCCGCCGTCTGTCGCTGACGCCGATCGGTGAGGGCGCCTACGCGCGCGTCTACCACGCGGCCGACCGGGACAGCGGCCGTGTCCGCTGCCTCAAGGTGCAGCCCACCGGCGGCCAGTGGGAGTTCTACGTGGTGGACGAGCTGGGCGCTCGTCTGGCGGCCCGGTTCGGCCAGCAGGTGCGTGGCGTCACGTGACGTGGTGTGGTGTGGTGTGTCGGGCCCGGCCCGTCCGCCCTGGTCGGCAGCTGGTGCGTGTGGTGTGCTGCGGCAACTGCCTGACACTTGGTGTGGACTTGCTCGGGGCGGGGTGTTCAGAGCATGTGGTGAGCGGTGGGGGTGCTGTACGCGCGCTGATCCGGCGAATGATAGCTGGCCGATGATGTGCCGGGTGGATGGGTTCGAGTGTATCACGGTCAGCGGACACAATCACGTCACGTGGCTTAACGCTGTTACATTTTGAGATTTAACATATTGCAGTTTACATTTTTAGATCTGCCAACTGTTTAGGTTTCACCTCTGCTCGCCCCCCCCCCGCCACCATGCTTCGCCTGTACCTGCCACCATTTCCTCCAGCCCAATGTGTTCCACCTCTACCTTCCACCCTTCCTTCTGTTCCTCTGCTCCACCCCTCTACCTGCCCCCTTCCCTCTGTCCCGTCCCAATGTCCTCGGGATGTGGTGTGTGTCGTTGCTGTCGGTAGCGTGGCACTGTGTTGACAGGTCTGTGTGTGACCCGTCCCCGGTCTGGTGTGTGTCGGTAACGTGGCGCTGTGTCGACAGGTCTGTGTGTGACCGTCCCCGGTCTGGTGTGTGTCTGTACTGTCGGTAACGTGGCGCTGTGTCGACAGGTCTGTGTGTGACCCGTCCCCGGTCTGGTGTGTGTCGGTAACGTGGCGCTGTGTCGACAGGTCTGTGTGTGACCCGTCCCCGGTCTGGTGTGTGTCTGTACTGTCGGTAACGTGGCGCTGTGTCGACAGGTCTGTGTGTGCCCCGTCCCCGGTCTGGTGTGTGTCTGTACTGTCGGTAACGTGGCGCTGTGTCGACAGGTCTGTGTGTGACCCGTCCCCGGTCTGGTGTGTGTCTGTACTGTCGGTAACGTGGCGCTGTGTCGACAGGTCTGTGTGTGCCCCGTCCCCGGTCTGGTGTGTGTCGGTAACGTGGCGCTGTGTCGACAGGTCTGTGTGTGACCGTCCCCGGTCTGGTGTGTGTCTGTACTGTCGGTAACGTGGCGCTGTGCCGACAGGTCTGTGTGTGACCCGTCCCCGGTCTGGTGTGTGTCGGTAACGTGGCGCTGTGTCGACAGGTCTGTGTGTGACCCGTCCCCGGTCTGGTGTGTGTCGGTAACGTGGCGCTGTGTCGACAGGTCTGTGTGTGACCCGTCCCCGGTCTGGTGTGTGTCTGTACTGTCGGTAACGTGGCACTGTGTCGACAGGTTTGTGTGTGACCCGTCCCCGGTCTGGTGTGTGTCGGTAACGTGGCGCTGTGTCGACAGGTCTGTGTGTGACCCGTCCCCGGTCTGGTGTGTGTCGGTAACGTGGCGCTGTGTCGACAGGTCTGTGTGTGACCAGTCCCCGGTCTGGTGTGTTTCGGTAACGTGGCGCTGTGTCGGCAGGTCTGTGTGTGACCCGTCCCCGGTCTGGTGTGTGTCTGGTACTGTCGGTAACGTGGCACTGTGTCGGCAGGTTTGTGTGTGACCCATCCCCGGTCTGGTGTGTGTTCTGTCGGTAACGTGGCACTGTGTCGACAGGTTTGTGTGTGACCGTCCCCGGTCTGGTGTGTGTCTGTACTGTCGGTAACGTGGCACTGTGTCGACAGGTTTGTGTGTGACCCATCCCCGGTCTGGTGTGTGTCTGTACTGTCGGTAACGTGGCACTGTGTCGACAGGTTTGTGTGTGACCCGTCCCCGGTCTGGTGTGTGTCTGTACTGTCGGTAACGTGGCGCTGTGTCGACAGGTTTGTGTGTGACCCGTCCCCGGTCTGGTGTGTGTCGGTAACGTGGCGCTGTGTCGACAGGTCTGTGTGTGACCCGTCCCCGGTCTGGTGTGTGTCTGTACTGTCGGTAACGTGGCACTGTGTCGGCAGGTTTGTGTGTGACCCATCCCCGGTCTGGTGTGTGTCGGTAACGTGGCACTGTGTCGACAGGTTTGTGTGTGACCCATCCCCGGTCTGGTGTGTGTCTGTACTGTCGGTAACGTGGCGCTGTGTCGACAGGTTTGTGTGTGACCCGTCCCCGGTCTGGTGTGTGTCTGTACTGTCGGTAACGTGGCACTGTGTCGACAGGTTTGTGTGTGACCCGTCCCCGGTCTGGTGTGTGTCTGTACTGTCGGTAACGTGGCGCTGTGTCGACAGGTTTGTGTGTGACCCGTCCCCGGTCTGGTGTGTGTCGGTAACGTGGCGCTGTGTCGACAGGTCTGTGTGTGACCCGTCCCCGGTCTGGTGTGTCTGTACTGTCGGTAACGTGGCACTGTGTCGACAGGTCTGTGTGTGACCCGTCCCCGGTCTGGTGTGTGTCTGTACTGTCGGTAACGTGGCGCTGTGTCGACAGGTCTGTGTGTGACCCGTCCCCGGTCTGGTGTGTGTCTGTACTGTCGGTAACGTGACACTGTGTCGACAGGTCTGTGTGTGACCCGTCCCCGGTCTGGTGTGTGTCTGTACTGTCGGTAACGTGGCGCTGTGTCGACAGGTCTGTGTGTGACCCGTCCCCGGTCTGGTGTGTGTCTGTACTGTCGGTAACGTAGCGCTGTGTCGACAGGTCTGTGTGTGACCCGTCCCCGGTCTGGTGTGTGTCGGTAACGTGGCGCTGTGTCGACAGGTCTGTGTGTGACCCGTCCCCGGTCTGGTGTGTGTCTGTACTGTCGGTAACGTGGCGCTGTGTCGACAGGTCTGTGTGTGACCCGTCCCCGGTCTGGTGTGTGTCGGTAACGTAGCGCTGTGTCGACAGGTCTGTGTGTGACCCGTCCCCGGTCTGGAGTGTGTCTGTACTGTCGGTAACGTGACACGGTCGACAGGTCTGTGTGTGACCCGTCCCCGGTCTGGTGTGTGTCGGTAACGTGGCGCTGTGTCGACAGGTGGAGTTCGTGATGGACGTGGAGCGCGCTGTGTTCTACGACGACGGCAGCGTGCTGGCCACCGAGTACCAGCCGGCCGGCACTCTGCTCGACGTGCACAACACAATACTGGCCGCGGTAACACACATTTCGCTCGCTTGAAAGTCTAGCTCATTCGCATTGTCTCGCTCCTTGATCATGCCCGAAGAACAACCTATATTTTCTTCTGGCTGGATGTATATGGGATGATGTAGGTTGCGTGATTCAGGTGCCGATAGCTTCATGCGACTCGACACATCCAACACAGACAGTGTCAGGATGACTTCACATCACCCCACACGCACAGGCCGATGCGTGTCGGCACGGCGAGCCTACCATACAGGCCGATGCGTGTCGGCACGGCGAGCCTACCATACAGGCCGATGCGTGTCGGCACGGCGAGCCCACCATACACGTGTACTGTGCAGGACGGCGGGCTACCGACCCATTCACAGCCGTGTTAAATGCAGCGTAGGATGACTATCGGCCAAGTGGACATGTGATCAGAATGCAGGCACTAGAAGTGGAACACGCTGCCAACACAGAAGTTTGAAGTCACCACAACTGAGAGACCGCTTTTCGAGTTTTTCACCTGCATTAATACTCCACATAGCCCGACGTTAGGGAAAATGTAGGAGATGTAAGCAACAATGTGCCAGATTGGGGGCGCTGCACACTCGCGTTCCGTCGAGCATGCAATATGCTGTTTGGTGTTACTTCTCCTTCTGACGAGATTGAAACAAGCAGCAGTGTCGCGACTGACTCCTTCGGCTGTCGGATTTGGGCTCAAACTGAATCCCTGTTTATCAGCGATATCGACGCGTTCAGTGTCGATATCCGCGCGCCCACCGGTCGATTTCTACTGCGGAGTGTATTGTGCGAGCCGGCCGGCTGGCCGTTCCCGACGGTGAGGCTGCAGTGTGTGGGCGATTGCCAATCGCTGTGAGCGTGACAAGTTTGCGCGTCGTCCCAGGAGAACTCGCACTCCAAGGCGCTGGTCATGCTGTTGACGGCCGAGATTCTCGGTGTGCTGGAGGCGGTCCATTCGGCCGGCATTGTTCACGGGGACATCAAGCCCGACAACTTCTTGCTGCGCGGCAGGTGAGCGGGCTCCCGGCGCCGGCAGTGTCGCACCTGGTCCGGCGTGCGCCTCGCCCTTCACTCTCCACGGGCTCGGACTGTTCTCTTTGGGCCGCGCACTGGTGTCGACGGTGCCGACGGACCGACGGAGACGCAGCCGACATTCTGTGGTCTCGCGTGGACCCCGGGGCGGCAGGCAGCGTCCCTCCTAGGAGATTGACGAGCGGACATTACTTCTGTTTTCGAAGTCTGGCTCAGATGATAAATCAATCCCTGTATTTTCCAGCTAACTCGATGACGCGTGTGCATCGGTGTTGGTTCGTGCACTACTGTTCATCGTCGCTCTCATTTTTCTGACATGGATAGGATGACGTGGGTACCTTTTTGGTTATATTTTATTGATTTGGTTATATTTGAATGTGACCTGGCATGCTGCAGCTGGTTAGATGTGATCCGGCGTGGTGCCGTGGCCTCTGCATGACCTGACGTGCTGTGACCTTTGCATGACCTGACGTGGTGTTGTGCCGGCCTGGGTGTGACCTGACGTTGTGCTGTGCTAGTCCAGGTGTAACCAGACGTGATATTGTGCTGGCCTCGGTCTGACCTGGCGTGGCGCTGTGCTGGTCTGGGCGTGACCTGACGTGGTGCTGTGCTGGCCTGGATGTGACCTGACCTGATACCGTGCTGCAGTGCACTGTCGGACGTAAACAGTCTGATGGCGTCGCTGTCCGACGGCATTCCGTCGCAGCTGCTGCAGCTCATCGACTTCGGCCGCTCCATAGACCTGACCCTGCTGCCGACTGGTCAGTGGCGCCACCTGGCCGCGCTGTACTGTCGAGCCGCGGTGGCCCTGACGCGTGCGTGGCTATACGTGCCTCGCAAACTGCGCAATTGTGGGCTTGGTGTTGCGGTGCAGATTGTCAGTACGGGTATCGTGTTACGGTGCAGATTGACAGTATTGATATCGTGTTTCGGTGATGGTTGACAGTACGGTTATTGTATTACTGTGCAGATTGACAGCATGTGTATCGTATTACGGTGCAGGTTGTCGGTACGGGTATCGTGTCGCGGTGCAGATTGACGGTATGGGTGTCGTTACGGTGAAGGTTGTCAGTACGAGTATCGTGTTGTGGTGCAGATTGACGGTACGGGTATCGTGTCGCGGTGCATATTGTCGGTACGGGTATCGTGTTACGGTGCAGATTGTCAGTACGGGTGTCGTCTCGCGGTGCAGATTGTCAGTACGGGTATCGTGTCGCGGTGCAGGTTGACGGTACGGGTATCGTGTTGCGGTGCAGGTTGTCAGTACGGGTATCCTATTACGGTGCAGATTGTCAGTACGGGTATCGTGTCACGGTGCAGATTGTCAGTACGGGTATCGTATTACGGTGTAGATTGTCAGTACGGGTATCTTTTTACGGTGCAGGTTGTCGGTACGGGTATCGTGTCGCGGTGCAGATTGTCAGTACGAGTATCGTATTACGGTGCAGATTGTCAGTACGGGTGTCGTCTCGCGGTGCAGATTGTCAGTACGGGTATCGTGTCGCGGTGCAGGTTGTCAGTACGGGTATCCTATTACGGTGCAGATTGTCAGTACGGGTATCGTGTCACGGTGCAGATTGTCAGTACGGGTGTCGTGTCGCGGTGCAGATTGTCAATACGGGTGTCGTGTCGCGGTGCAGATTGTCAATATGGGTGTCGTTTCAGTACGGGTATCGTGTCGCGGTGCAGATTGTCAGTACGGGTGTCGTGTCACGGTGCAGATTGTCAGTACGGGTGTCGTGTCGCGGTGCAGATTGTCAGTACGGGTGTCGTGTCGCGGTGCAGATTGTCAGTACGGGTATCGTGTCGCGGTGCAGATTGTCAGTACGGGTGTCGTGTCGCGGTGCAGATTGTCAGTACGGGTGTCGTGTCGCGGTGCAGATTGTCAGTACGGGTGTCGTGTCGCGGTGCAGATTGTCAGTACGGGTGTCGTGTCGCGGTGCAGATTGTCAGTACGGGTATCGTGTCGCGGTGCAGATTGTCAGTACGGGTATCGTGTCGCGGTGCAGATTGTCGGTACGGGTATCGTATTACGGTGCAGATTGTCAGTACGGGTATCGTGTCGCGGTGCAGATTGTCAGTACGGGTATCGTGTCGCGGTGCAGATTGTCAGTACGGGTGTCGTGTCGCGGTGCAGATGGTCAGTACGGGTATGGACGAGTGGCGTGTGTCAGGTGTCGCCGACCCCGGTCGCCACCACCCACCGACACCTGCCGGCCGCAGGCACGACGTTCACCCGCGTGGTCACCACGGACGCCTTCACGTGTCCCGAGATGCTGGACGGCCGGCCGTGGACCTACCAGACGGACCTGTACGGCGCCGCCGCCACCGCCTACCTGCTCCTGTTCGGCCAGTACCTCAGGCTGGAGCGCAGCGCCGCCCAGGCCGGCCGCTGGACCTTCAAGGGCACCATCAGAAGGTGGGCGCGGTGGAAATGTGTCGCAGCCGATGGCTGGCTTGGCGGTCGGTTTGGAAGCTGGTTTCGTAACTGATGGCTAGCTTGGCGACCGGCTTTAAAAAAACCACCACCAATTTTTTGTTTTTTAAACAAAAGGATGGGTTTTGGTTTTAATTCTCCCTGTTCCCTCCCCCCCCCCAACAAATGGGGGGGGGAGATTGGGGGGGCTACATGACTTAACGGTCGATGTGTCGTAAACCAATAACCAACCAACAACCGATGACTGGTCTGGTGATCGGCTTTGAAGCTGGATGGCTGGTGTGGTGGCCGGTTTTATAGCGGTTGGAGCTGGTTTGGCGGCCGGCTTTGCAGCCGATGGCCGTTTTGGTGACCGGCTTTGAAATGAATGGCGGGTTGGGCGGCTGGCTTTGGCCACGGTCTTTCCGATCGCTCGAGTCATCTCAAGCAAATCGGGCCGACCGGTGCGATTGGGGTATGCCTGAGGATGGAAGTTAGAGGGGGTGTGGAAGCTGGTCCGTTATGTTTGCCTGTGGCTGAACGCATAAAGCATCGATTCTCAAAGGTTTCGAGGTTCTCGCTCTTCTTAGAGGTTCTATCAGTTATATTAAAACTTGCGAGCTGTCACGAGAATACGATGATGATTTCGCATCAAGTATGCGCACGACGAAAAGGAAAAGGACGGTCAGAATACTTCTTTTCACTTCGAAAGTAACTGAAGAAATGTGTGCATTACTCGGGAACATGATTATTGAAGTTTCCCTTTCTCTCAAGACGATGTTCATGATTACGCCACCGCTGCTGGGAAGGCCGAGAGAATCTGGCAACCCTCGAAGCGCCCTAACCCCCCCCCCCCCGACAAATCTGGCAACCCGACAAAATGCATGCATGCTCGGTGCGTGCCTCGGGGTTCTTATGCAAAGCACATGACTCGGTTAACGTTATAGACCGTCGCTTATCACATTCCTGGGAGTGTGTTTACCGGGAATATCCTCGGATACCCGTGGTTTCCAACTTGTGTCACAGACATATGAGGTCGGGTCAGCTCATTGAACCTCTCAGCCGCACATCTACCACAAAATGCTGTCTTTCGTGGAGTCCTGCAGACTCAAGTTTACCTAGAATAGTTCTGAGAAAGCATTTTATAGGGCGTGAGGGTAAACGTGAAGTAGCCACTCAAAATATGGTTCGAGTGCGCCGACTCAGAAATCTTAGTTCTTGAGATAAACGATTTGGCGTCTCCTAAGACTGAAGACTTTAGTCCTTTTCTGGTTGCTTTGTGACCGATATTAAATTGGTCGCATGGTGACCAGGTCGTCTGGTGACATCAGTGGATGGAGCATTGGTCTGCAACGGCCTCTTCATATTACCGCAGAATATATATATATATATATATATATATATATATATCGTCTATAGCCATGGCAAGTGCAGTGGCCTATAGCCATATCTCCAGCCTCACAACAGTGTTGCGGCGAATTCTTGCGAGACGATCGGATGATTCCCATCGTTTTTTTTTTCGTTTTAAATCGCCGTTAGAATTGCTGAGCGCCAAGGAGCACCGCCACACGCTTTTATGTGTTTGAACGTTGCATTGTGCAAGAGTTCACGACCGAATGCGATTTTTGTTCGAAGTGTGACCCGCGAGCTATCTGGAGAGCCGACCAATGACGCAAATCACGTGCACAAGTTGGCCGACAACCGCCAGGTGTCGGTCGAGTCGCACGTTCGTCATTGTTTCGTTTCGCTGACACGTGCCGTTTGTAAGCGGCACGCGTCAGCGAAATAATGCGAATATTCTTTCCAGTGGCCGTTGAGTGGTTTTGGCGCATTGTCCTCGCTGTTGTTCATGCGTAATCTGTGTTTTGCGGTACCGTTATCGTCGTACCTGCCGTTTCGTTTGATAAATGTTACATTGCGCGGTATCTTTGGGCCGCTTAGGTCGGGGTTGAGCCTCAATCGCCCGAGCATAGTCGTCTAGCCGAGCGGTCAAAGTGGAGCCATTCGCTCGTTGTTTCGTTTCGCTGACGCGTGCCGTTTGCAAACGGCCGGATGGTAGTACCTCCGCGCCGGCTAAGAAGGCAAGGTGTTTTGTACTGGCACGAGTAATAATACAATCTTTTTCTGAGCTTCAAATGGTCATTACACCGTGCTACACACGCATCTCAGTGCACTCGGCGGGTGGTTTCACGGTGTTTGTTTTGTTCAGCGGCGTCTAGTTTATGATAGGAGATCGGTGTCCTGAAATTGTGAAATTTGAGTGGGGGCCACACTTGATGGAAATTGTTTGATATCACTCCTACGTCCTTTGCTTTTTTGTTACATGCTATTAGTGAAATGCGAGGTTTATAGTTGCTTTTGGCTTCTGGCAGCAGCATTGCCGGTTGGCAGAGGCAGCAGCTATACTGATTAAATCATCAACATCATCAATCAGCACACAAAAATTTGCACATCAATAGACATTATCGACATACATTTGCACATTTTTACATCAGCTACTTTTTGTACCACCCCTCACCCTAAACTACTAAAAAATCAATGTCAGCACACTGTAGAAGATCATGGGAGCGCATACGTTTTGATCCTGGATATCATACCGATGTGTGGCACCGTACGTTTCAGTGGCTCATTGGTGGCGCGTGGTTGTAGCGCGAGCCACGCTATGGTAGTGATGCTGGTATCGTTGGGCAAGCACGGGATGACCTGCCGATGCGCTCGGTGCCGCCCACCCACACGATCGGAGCGTCGCGGTCCCGTGCGCCGCCTGAGCCCCGGCCTGCCTTCCAGGTACTGGAACCAACGGCTGTGGACCGACTTCTTCGCCGCCTTCCTCAACATCCCGTCGTGCGGCGAGCTGCCCGACCTGTGCGCCTGGCGGCGTCGCTTCCTCGACGCCGCTCTGGCCTCCAAGGAGCTGCGCGACAGTCTGAACACGCTAGCTCTGCGACTGAAGGAGCACTGAGGCGGCGGCGCCGTGCGGGCCGGTCGGCGCTGGCCGACGGTCTGAACACGCTGGCTCTGCGACTGAAGGACCAGGCCGCTGAAGCACGCTAGCTCTGCGACTGAAGGAGCACTGAGGCGGCGGCGCCGTGCGGGCCGGTCGGCGCTGGCCGACGGTGGCGACACTGGTGGCGGCCGACCACTGGCAGCCTGTCGCGCGCCGCCCGCAGGTGGTCCCGTCACGTGGCCCGTGCCGGACGGCGTGTGCAGTTGGCGCCCCGTTCGGCCGATACGTCAGCTGGTGTCGGTGGCCGCTGCCGCACGCAGGCTGAAGGTGGGTGTGCGGCGTTGCCGGCGGCGCCCCGCCAGCTGCTTCTCGACCACTGCCGAATCACAGTGACAACGCCTGTGTGTGTATGTGTAGGTGTGTATCGGTCCAGACTGGACCGATAACCAGTATGTGTATCGGTCCAGCTTCGGCTCCGCTGGATCTTCTCCATCAGCACAGCTGTCCCCCGCTTTCTTCTTTGCCCATGCGGGTTGTCGCATTCGTCGAGCCGTTACGGACGTCCTGGTGAGATTGCATCGTCTTCCGCTACTCTGAACGACTCGTCTTGCAATTGTGTTCTGCCGAGCTTGTGTTGTCACTTATCAACGTATCAAGTGCTTGCACTGCGCCACAGTGTACTGGCGCTGGCCCATCATTCTCTTTGCCGCTATTGAGGACCAAGAAACTGCCAATCCAAATCCGATGCGCCACCCGCGGAATCCGACATTTCGTTGGTAGATGCGCGTAACTCGACACCGAAGTCTCGACGCAGGCGATTTTCCATTGAGATGTGCCCTTTTACCTGCCTCCATGGTGTTCAGTGTGGTCCAGTACATTTAGAATATCACTATTTTAACGTTTAAATTGATTGTAGGCCTGGTATCACAACTCATCTTTTAATGTCGATTTCCACTGGTCATACCGGGGTGGGGTAAACCTGTGAGCCTCAGAATGTTGTGTAAACCACTAAGTATAGCAATGGTCATTTTAGCGGATTTGCTTGGAAGCTGCTTGCATCTCCTACTCACATAACCGCGCCACCGAAAATGTACAAGTATGCATTCGGGTGCACTTTTACTCTTTGGTGACGATCATCACATCCGCTGGATTCGATGTCGCGAATTGCGCTGCGGTTTGGCCGCTGTCGCTCGAGTGTCGTGTAGCGCAGGAATGATGTGGAGGACGGCACGATACCGACGCTCGGAATCTGCTGGCGACTGGCGTGTGCAGGCCTGTTGTTCCAACATCACTGCCGTGCGTTGGCCGAGATTAGCGGTGTTTGGTCAGTGCGCATCTTGATGAATAAAACTCACTTTAAGAATCTGGTGTTTTCTGTATTTCGGATCGGCTCTGTACGTTGGTCGTGCTCCTCATATCGCAAGGGTTTATTTCTCGAAGTTTTTCCTTGATACATCCTTTTTTGCATACTTTTACCTAGGTTTTTGTTAATGATTTCACTCGGTTATGGCCTGTGCGGCAGGTAGCAGAGCATTGGTAATTGCATTGGTTGGGAAGATGGAAATGTGTGTTTGTTATCACTTCGCGCTTGTGTACGCAAAGATGCCGGTGTGAAAATATGACTTCACCGAATAGAAACTGCAATGGCTACGAAGCTTCAAATTGTGTTCCGTTTCGCAGAACTAGCAGTAATTTGCCCACCTGGTATATGACGTTCACCTTCGTATATTTTGCACATATGTATGTCTGGCTGTGTCGCTGCGCAGCTTGCGAGAGCCGGCTGGCAAAGCTGCAGGCTATTCCGGTGTGAAAAATAGGATTGGCCGGGAAAAAACGATATGCTGCTAAAATCCACCAAAATGTGGGAGTAAAGCCCGCACTAGGCCTTTTTAATTCGCACAATTGTGGCTTTACTAGAATGGAAAGATATGTGAATATTGTCAAAATAGCTTAATTTAGACCAGAGTAAGAAAACCGAAACTACCCAATTATCCGATTGCTACCAGATCTGACGGTGGAAAATGTAATCGAACCATTGCCGTCCATAATAGCCAGACGGCCGACTCGCTGCCCCTCGGACGCTCCGCGTCCTGCTGCGACTGTTCTCGGCGGATGGCCAAGCGGTGGGGCATATCGGGAAAAGTTCGGGCGCGTCACCCACTCCCCTGCACTTTAGCCCCCCGGAATGAGATCACAAAATGCCGAGTTGTTGATAGATTTTCACACAAATGGAAAATGATGTTAGGTTCATGATGAGCAGGCAGAGACGGCGAAACGCATTGAAAGATATAGTAATTTCACTTTTGGGGTCTAACTTCTTTCATCGTTTTGCGAACTTTGCGCGGTATTCAGGATGTGTACCCCATGAAATTGAAATCCCAGATAGCCGGTAATCGCTATCGAAGCGACGCTGGGGATGTTTGTAGTTCACAACATATGTGCACTGTGTGCATCCTATATCCCTATCAGGGGCGGAACCAGGAATTTTCATGGGGAGGGATACTTGTTTGGGGGGGCTTTTCTGAGGTGCACCATTCGAAAATACCAGAAGGGGCGCCTACGGATGAAAATCAGTCTAGTGGTGGTGGTGGGCGCGCACTTGTGCACACTGAAGGTGTGCTTCTGGTTGAGCAATATGAGTGGAAGCAATCGGGCCTTCCCGGAGGGAGGCTGGTTCCAAATTGCATGTGGGCATACATCCCGGAATCTGCGACTGGCACAATCACATTGCCGGGCACAGGTTGACACTCAAGCAGAGATGTTCTATACACTTTTGAGGGAGCAAGTACCCAGCACTGTTGACTTTGCCCCCCTCCCCCACCACCACCAATAATGTTAAGTGGTAAGATGGGACCGTATGGAGCGCGTTCCCAACCCCCTTGGTCCTACCCATTGCATGCATATGACCCCGGCCTAATAATTTCCAGAAATAAACACCCGTGCTCTCAGGACTTCCTCTTCAATTGTAGCTCTTTCCATCAGCCCTGGACCCTTTCCAAGGGCGTAGTCAAGGCGGAAGGTGCAGATCCATGATTTTTCATGGAAAGAAGGCATGTCTAAAGCCACTGGAAGATCTCAGGGGCGCCTTCACCTGAAAATTCAAAGGGGTGCACCCCAATGATTCTGAGGGGCACATTTTCATCTCGAGGGGCGCCTTTAGCTGAGAAATTAGGAAGGGCTGCACTCAAGCCTAACTGGAGGATCACTATTTCACTATTCCTGGCAGTATTCTTTATTCACTATTCCTGGCAAGATGGACGCCACCTTGCAATAAGAGGACGCATGTCCCCTGTGGCTTCTGTATACCTCTACAAAGGGATAAACGGCAGAGACGCGGCCGGTCGTTGTACAAGTTGAACGGGGAAAATATTATGTGGTTTTCAAGACTGCTTGCTTCACATATAACTGTTAGTTAAAATGATATAGTCATTTTCACCACTTAGACCGCCCGAGCAACACAGCTTTACATCCATCCACATCACATTGCGCAGCGCCTACCAGCGCCGACGTTTTTCCCATATGCGGCGGCGTCGTCGGGAACTTTTTGAAAAGACGAGTTGTCTTTCTAGTTGTATATCTAGTTGTATCTAGGTCAATACATTTGTCA
This sequence comes from Imbricaverruca yamaguchii, assembly GCA_034440575.1. NCBI lineage: Eukaryota > Metazoa > Arthropoda > Thecostraca > Neoverrucidae > Imbricaverruca > Imbricaverruca yamaguchii. The sequence continues at coordinate 37,527 of JAOTOL010000619.1, read as the reverse complement.
CGTGACATCAGTGGCGTTTTTCTCCCATATTTCGACGAAACTGCAAGACAAAACCAAAACCTCGAGCCGGCTGACGCCGCACACGCTTGCGATGCCTGATCTGCCGGTGTACGGTTTGTACAGTGCCATCCGCACCCCGTCGGGCATACAGTGTTACCAAACAAGTCGCACCTGCAGTAATGCAGTACAAAATGCGAATGAGGATCATGTATTGAAAGACGTGAGATGATTCAGTCTTGCGAACACATTCAATCTCACCGAGATGTTTAGCTCATCAGGTGGCTGAGAAGAGGCCGAGCTGGTGAGGCTCGGCAGCAATGTTCCGGCTCCCGGTGACCATCCCTCTCACATAGTGTGTCCAGCAACATTGAGACGAATCTCTGCCTCAGTGTGGAGCCAACGTGAATCTCGTCGTCACACTCGTTGAAGATCTCCTCGATAATGGGATCGAGCGTGTCGGTAACATTTTTTAACGGAGCGCACACATGATGGGTGAAGTCCACTGTTTCAGGCAGCATCGACGACCAGACCACCAATCCATCTACCTGAAATCAACATCGGCGTTAACAAACAGATAACATATAATAACGGATCTCGCCAACCCCGGATTTCCGTCTTATTCTACGCTGACATGCAAGGTGAGGTGTCGCCATGGAAGAAAGCGTCCACCACAAGCCTATCGATTACCTGTACGTACCGTGTGATACGTGAATTTACATTTAAATGTGTGACGTCACTCCCATCGACATTGCATCTGACACGTTTCGAGAAGTCTGCCACGCTCCAGCTGGACAAGAACATTCTCCTCCACGGGGAATTTTCCGTTTTCCGCAACTCGTTAGCAAAATGCTAATTTTGTTCAAAATCAGGCCATCCTGGGGATCGTGGAGAGGGGATCGGTGGCCCTCTTCTGAATCCTCCACCAAGGACCATGAGGACTACACAATGCAGAAGTTTATCAACAGTAAGGATGTTTACTTCATGTTTGCTATCATGGTATAAAGAAACATCGGTGAGTATGGGTCCATCGCTGTTTCTTTGAGTAATTAATTAAGTAATTAATGAAAAGTCACCGGCTAATGGAGCTGTGGGCGAACCGACTGGATTGGTCGCACAGCGACACATTATGGACATTAAGGTTTTGAATATTGTTCGGGGTAAGACAGTCCTGCTTACCACCTGTATGCAGTGGTGTACTACTGGGGGAACTTTCAAAGGCGGCTTGTCTGGACGGGCGCCACCGATTGATCAACAATTTGAACGGGGAATGTACTTAGTGTCACTGTAGGGGTGCCCTTTTACTCTAAGGGGTGCCTTTTTACTTTTTACTTTTTACCTTTCGTCTGAACAATTGAAGGGGTATGAAGAGGATGCACTCGAGCGTGAGAGTGCTACCTCTTCAGTCGGAGAAGCTCCGGCCGAAAAGTGAATGGGGAATCGTCCCCTTCCGTCACTCTTGTTAACTATGCTACACATATGCATTTGGACATACGCGTACGTGTCCCACGTCCTCAGAGGAGCTGTTTCGCTGTTTTGCTATGATTAATCATTTGAAAACGGTTCTCAGCTTTTCACGGCTTCACCACCTGCTTTGCTTAAGGGGAGGCTGAGCACCAATCCTACGACGAGTAGTCTAACAACGCTACTGACCATTTTTTGTAAGTCGTACATGAAGGCGTGCGAGGCTGTTATCCGCCTCTGGTAGTCGGACTTGGGCCTCCTACTGATGATATCCGTCGAAATGTGCTCATCCAGTCGCCACACGACCACCGTCTGGCGCACCAGCGCACGCAGCACTGTCGCCAGCTCGCGACGGTCGTCGCGCATCACCAACATCCAGAACATGTTGGACCTGTTGATGGAGCGCGTGATGCTCACGTCGCGGCAGTACCAGACAGCGCTGTTGAGCACCACGATGTCGGGACACGCCCCGCGGCCACACTGCGCCAGCACCTCGCGCAGCTTCTCGGTGAACAACGTTTGCACGAACGGCCGCCACCAGAAATCCACCTGCAGCGTGTCGCCGACCACGCGACGGCTGCAGAACTTGTCAGTCTGGCGGCACATGTCACGCGTGCTCCGCATCTCCAGGTTGTAGTGGTCGGTGCGGCGCGCCTCGGGCGGCGGCACGTCCAGCGGCTCTGACCCGTTGTGCAGCCGCAGGAACGTCTGCAGCTGCTCCAGAAGGTCGCGCGCGCGCGAGTCGCCAATCAGCACCAGGTGCGCCGGCCGGCCTAGTCGCGCAGCGCGTCGGTGCAGGCAGCACGTGGCTCCGGCGCGGGACAGGGAGCCTGAGTGGCACGTGCCCGGCTCCGACTCCCAGCCGTTGAACTGCGAGCTGCTCAGCTGGAAAATTCGCAGACAGGCGGCGGTGGGTAGCGACTCCGGCCGTTCTGGGGACAAAAACGAAAGTTTGTGTCTGCTGACATTTATTGATGCTAGTGTATAAGCACCACGTCCATCGAATTACAAGAACTAGGCGAGTGGCAAATATATCCCTTGCGGACGGGTATCCTGTGGAATGGATAACCCAGCAGGCTTACCGGCCGGCGACCTGTCTCGTACGACGTGAACCACGATTTTGTTTCTGGTGGCAATTGGGACGCACACAAGTCTTCGAAAAACAAAGCTGAGCCCTCGTAAGTCACCTAGGGGAGGGTAGGAGACCCCAGAAATCAAGAGAGTGCCAAATATTGGCACGGAGGCCCCCGAACGTTGCAAAGGAGTCTCAATACGGGAAGAGAGGCCCAATCGTCTCCACCCCTTGCCTCAAGACTTGGGGGTGGGGGTGGGGGTGGGGATGGGGCGCCCACTGTAATTTGAAGAGACCACTATCCGGAAATGCATAAGACAAAAAGGTGAGCAAGGAGCCCGACGGGACAGAAGATGATGCTGTCAAGGTGGATCAAAGACTTATAACGAGGCCCCCAGGAAATATAATCAGGTTCCTATAAGAGACCCAGAACAGAGATTGTGAGGAGGCCACTAGGACGAAAAAGAGACCACCGAGACGAAACGAATGCCACCGAGATGGACAAGAAGCCACCCAGGGTTACATGAGAAGGCTTTCGATGGGTGGCAAGATATTCTTACTTTGGAAAACGAGGCCCCCAAGATGGAAGAGAAGGACCCTACAATAGAAACTAATGACAAGAGATATTCATCCGGATGCAAGGGGGCCCCACGATGGGTAAGAAGGTCCCCATAGGAAGGAGAGAAGGCCACTGAGACCAGCCAGATGAGGCCCACATTTTAGAAGACGAGTACCCTAGAAGATAAAATTTAAGACTAGGACGCAAAAGCAACCTGCTAAGTGGATAATGAGGCTCCAAACACACATGAGGATGCCTCCAAGACGTGAAAGGAATCCCATAATTTTAAAAAGTAGTCACCTAGGAGAGGGTAGGAGGCCCCAGAAATCAAGAGAGTGTGACAAATTGGCGCGGAGGCCCCAATAATTGCAAAGGAGGCCCCAATGCGCGAAGGGGGGCCCCGAAAGTGAAAGGAGGCCCAATGACGGAAAAGAAAGCCAGTGGATATGAGCTGAGGTTTCGGAGACGCAAAAATAGGCACCAAAACGAGTAAGGTTCCACAAAAATAGAAAAGGATGATCCAGAGACAGGGCAGGAGGCACCTAATTCGGAAGAGGACGACACAATGTTGGAAATAAGACCCGATGATGAACGAAGAGGCCCTAAAATTGGAGAGAAAGGCCATTGGATAAGAGAGATAGCTCCCAGGCGGGAAAGAAGGCTCACAGATGGCCAAAAATGTCCCCGGGAAATAACAAGGTCACTAAGATAAGAAAGGTTGTGTATAATTTGGAAGAGGACGAACCTGGGAGAGAAGAGAAGTCCACCAGGAGATAAGATACCACCCTTAAGATGGGCGAAGTTCGTATCAAAACGCAGAGCAAGAGGTCCCCAAGACGTGAGAGGAGGCCCCTAATTCGAAAAAGGACTCTAGAAGAGTAATGAGGTTCCGCCCGGACTCGAGAGGAGTCCCCCTAGGTCTACAGGACTGAATGACGCCCCGAGGACCAGAAAGATGCTCAAGAAAATGAGAGGAGGCCCTTAAGATGGGAGTGGCAACAGGTATGAAGAGGTGGGAGGTTTCCAAAATTGAAGATTCCCTCAAAACTGGTAATACTTTGCCAGGATAAAGGAGGAGGCCCACGAGGCGTGGCAGGAGGTCCCTAATTTGACAGATAATGCCCCTGGGACACGAGAGGAAGCTCTATGCCATGGTAAAGGGCCCCCGGATGTAAGAGAAGGCCCTTCAAGACGAGAGAGGACATTGAATATGGAGGAGGGTAGGACATAAGACGTTGAAAGCCGGTAAAGAGGCTCCAGGAAATGGGACGAGATACTTATGACACGAGATGAAGCCTATCATTTATAAGAAACCCCTGAGAGACGGTAAAAGTCGTACCGAGGTCCAACCCTGAAAAACACGAACAAAAACACACAGAAAAACACGAAAGCACTCAAACTCTGTGGCCCAATAATGACGCCAAAAAATATAAAACGTTTTGGATCCAAAAAAGTGTCGATGCAGCTAAAGCCCGCGATAAGGATCCAAGGAAATGACATCGGGGCCCAAAAGATCACAATGGACTACATAAAAAAATATATATACTCCTTCAGTGGCCGCAGTGGCATATCAAAGGGGCAAATGCTCCCCTCTATACTGAGAGGCATAAGTTCCCAAGAATCGTGCTGGGACTCCAGAACTCGCGTTGGGGCCACCAAAATTCGTGTCGATCCACCAGAATTCGCGCAGGGGTCTCCAAATAAGTACTTCGGGCCCCGAAAAATCGTTCCGAGGCTCGAAAACTTGCAATAGGAACCGCCAAAATGGCGTTTGGGCATCAGCTAAGTACAACGCTTCCCACAAACTGAAATCTGTCCCCCAAAATATCGCGCTCGGGACGTACAATTCCCATCGGTAGTCCCGTCGAAGCTCCACAAAATTGGCGTTTAGGCCCATACGTAAGAACAGTGTGAGCACAAAAACCAAATCGGTATCCGAAAAAAAATCAAGCTGGGGCCTTTCAAAATAAGAATGGATGCAACAAAATAAATGTCCTGTTCAGGAAAATGGCTCTGGAGCACCGAACATGCAACTAGATGCCTTCACAAATTGTGTATGGCAATGAAAAACATACGGTATCTAACAAAATCGAGGTGAGATGCAACTGGCGCCAGGGACTCGAAACATCAGGCCGGGATTCGGGATTTACAACAACAAAAATGAACAAAAATATCGTTGAGCCCAGAAAACTGGCGTTGGGTCCCCGCAACCACGCGCCTGGGCGCGATAAATCGCGCTGGGACTAATAAGCACCGCACAGAAGCCACAAAATGGTACTGGAGCACCACAAATGTGCGTCAGAAACCCCCCAAAGCACAACAGGAACCTAAGAGCATAACGGGGGTCGACAATACAACTGGCCCACCAAAGCGCTCATAGTCTCCCAAAAAGCGACAGGGCCTTAACACATGCGTTGCAGTCATAAATAAGCATACCTGGACCTCTAAAAATACACAAGAAGCTCTTATGGCACACAGAGGTCACAAGGACGCACCAGGGCCCGGAAAGAGGTTGGGGCCGCAAATGGCAAAATGGTTCGAAAACGAACAAAAGCACCGGGCGTTAAATGAAGACATCGGGATCTTCGAACACGCCCTGACACGTTAAAAAAAATAATCGGTGCCCCCCCCAAAAAGACACACTGAAACGAGGAGGGGTTTCAAAAATGCATTAGGCCGCTGCGCAGAAAGACGCAACGGGTCCAACAAAGAACAATGAGGAAGGGCCTCGGTTACTTATTTATACCTTGGTATGGTCCAGTTCTCAGCCAAAAAAAATATTATTGCTATTTCGTATCGAGTAAATAATGTACCATGCCAAGAGCAAACAGTGCATTAATATGAAATCATGTTTCCCATTCGCGAACCATACTAAGGGCCTAAAACAATGGGAAACCCCAACACAATGGAGGCCCCTTTTCTGGGACCAGGAGGCCCCCTTTCGACCTTGCCCCGTGGAAGAACTTCGTGGCGACGCCACTGGTTGAGCCACTTTTGTGCGCTGCACTCACCTCTAACCAGGGCACCAATGCAGATGACCAGCAGCATAGTGATGCCGACTGATGCTTCGATACCTAATGACTTCAACCGATTCCTGGAAACAAAGGTGGTGACCTTCCCAATTCTATGCCCCCATGCGGAGCTCTCATTGTTGCAGGCGCACACTCACAGGGTGGGGGCTGTCAGCTACACACATTGCCCCAGACGAAATTATCACTGTGCTACAGGAGTACACTCACAGGGTGGGGGCTGTCAACTAGACATACTACCCATACACACTTTCATTGTGTCACAGTCCCGGAAGGGCGTTTCTGCTCCCAAAATTTGGCCGTTTTGGAACATTGGTTGGTTGTGTCCTTGGTGTTAAATGAAGCCCTACTTCTCCTGTTACAAAATGAGTAGCCTAGATTATCACTAAGTTATTGCAATAACACATTGCTATACATTGAAAATAATGTAATCCAACATTGCAATACCGTCCATGAGACACCGCCACAGCCGTCTCGAAGACTCGTCGTCTGCTCTTCTGCCACGGGATCTACTAGCCGCTCAGTGCTACAGGGCTGTAACACTGCCGAGGTAGTCACGTTCAGTATTGAGCCAATGAGGCCAAAAGCCCTGTTCATGGAAAGCCAGTTTGGCCCCTGCCGAAACAATTGTTTTGGTGTGTCGCTGACTGTCGGTGGATATTCTTCACAGTTCCGGGTACTTGCAATAATTCATTACCGGTGGCGCTTTTGCATGATCTGCTAGTTACTAGTTGGCGCCTTTCCCCGCATCCCTATAGGCACTTGTGTTTTCCCCCGGAATTATTGGCGGCTCTTCGTAGTATTTGCGCCATCAATACCGTTTGATAATGTGGACGATGACGAATTTGGATTTAGGTACGCCCAATGTATCATCATTATCAACGCCAAATTCTATCGACGACCGCAGGGACCGACATGAGCTGAAGCAGTAGACGGACGCCCGTTGAAGCTGCCGCCCGAAACGCAATCCCACCAGCCACCCAATCATGGCTGGAGATCGCGGGTGGGTTGGGGGAATGAACCACCGGGTCTGGTACCCTGCCAATGTCAATTTGTAATGCTCCCTATTCAACCTGAAAGCATGCCTTGGAAAGACAAAGGGAGGATCTGGACACCCGTGATTTCGTAAGGGTAAACGGACAAATGTACGTAAGGGGGATGTACGCACGGTAGATGTACGCAAGCAAATGCACGTAAGCACAGATGTACTTATGGCAATTGTGTGTAAGCGCAGATGTACGTATGGCAAATGAACGTCAGCGCAAATGTACGTAGGTGCAAAATTACGTATGGGCAAAAGTATGTAAGCCCAAATGTACGTGTGCGTAAAAGTACGTCTATGCAAATGTACTTAAGTGGAAATGTACTTACGCGTAGAATATGTATGCAAAAATGTACTTAAGAGGAAACGTACATGTACGCAAAGTACGTATGCGCAAATGCACGTACGCCAAAATGTACGTAAGCGCAAATGTATTTAAGCGCAAGTGTGCGTATGCGCAGATGCCCGTAAGCCCAGCTGTACGTACACTTTTAAACACAAATGTACATAAACGTAAATGTACGTATGGCCCAATGTACATACATTTACGCATACGTAGCTTTGTGTTTACGTACATTTCGTAAGATACATTTGAGCTTGCGTACATCTGGTTATGTACCTTTGTCGTACGTACTTTTGCGCTTATGGCTTATGGCAATATGTACATACGTACATCTGGACCGACATACTTTTGCATTCAATCACATTCGCAATTACGTCCATTTACGCATACGATTTACGTATGCGGAAATGTATGCATACGTACATCTGCATTTACTCATATGCACAAGTGCACTAATGTGCATTTGTAGTTACATACATTTGCATTTACATACATATGCGCTTAACGATATTTGCTTATGCATATTTGCGATAAGGACCTTTGCTCTTACGCATAAGTATATTTTGCACATGTAATTTTGTGCTGTCGTACATGTACGCTTGCGTACATTTGCCACACGTACTTTACCGTATACCAACATCTGCCTATATACATCCACCATACGTACATTTGTCCGAGAATCTCTCGTGAGGGATCTCTAGTATTACACCCAATGGCAACCCCATGGAGAACGTACCTTATCGGAGCCCACAGAAACCGCCGTCGTAGCCAGGTGACGAATGCGTTCATAGTCGCTCTCACGGCACTGCACGTGTCTGCCGACTGGAGGTGCCAGCGAGCATCTAGAGCCGCAGCGTCCGCCTCTCCGCGCTGCTGGATGCACTCCGTCGTCACAGGGGCCGCTACAGACAGCGGCGCGGTAGTTGAGGTCAGGTGCAGTGCAAGGTCATTGACACTGCAGGGTCCGTTTTTGTAACTACGGAAGAGCCGCGCACGCGAAGGAAGGTGTGCTACCGTGCCCTGACTGCTACATCATGAGAGGGAAGTAGGCATGTCATGGCTACGTTATCCGTCATACATAGCAAGGGAAAACATTGAATGGCTCAGCATTTCCTCAGAGAGCACCCTCTTAACACGCGCCCTGGAGGGGAAGGGGGCGAATTCCGCCCACCACCTCCGGTTTTTCCTAGATAATTCCCAGATTTTACCAGCCGATATACGCCATTGTTTGTGTACCTGCTTACAAATGAACGGCACATTGTTTAAAGTAAGAAAAACGAAAATCGACCGAAAATGTTTCGAGTTACGTGTCGGTAAATTCAAAAGATGTTCCCAGCGCCAGACCACAAATATCGGCACCGATGCGCTTCTCGGATATTGTCAAAAGGAAGTGTTCTTGGCAACACTAGCGACTTGTTTGATGTATATTGTTATGCTACATTGTTTCAAAATCATGTCAGGTCACCGAGGTCGAGTCAGGTCAAGTTCATGGCAGGGTAACACACGCCCTGAGGGAGTGGGGGCGAAATCCGCCCACCCCTTCGATTTTTCGTACACAACTCAATATTGTACCGGCCGATATACACCATTTTCTTCCGTACCTGCTTAGAAATGTCCGGCGCATTGTTGAAAGGAAGAAAAATGAAAATCGGCAGGGAAGTGATTAAGGTATGGGCCATTCAAGTTAAAAAAAATTGCAGCGCCAGACCACAAGAATCGGCGATGATGCGCTTCTCGTTTATTGGCAAAAGGGAAGTGTTCCTGACAACACTAGCAACTTGTTTGATGCATATTGTTATGCTATATAATTTAAAAGTCATGTTATGTCGCCGAGGTCATCATGACAGGCTAATGGAACGAAACTTGGTCAACTGGAATGTTGTCATTAAATGGAAATGACTGTCATGCGATTGATGTCACTTTGCATGTTACTCCCTACACATCCTGAAATATAATGTTTGTCATTGTGTGCCCAAGCGTTTCTATACTTTATTCACGTATTTCACTCCTTTCTTTGCGAAGCCGATTGTGGCGAGCCGCCCAACGGAGCAGTCAGGTGGGCAGCCCGGTTCCGGTAACCGGAGAGGTAATGACCTGAAGTGTCCCTATATAGGTTGTTTATTGGATGGTACATTGGACTATATAACAAAAAATCGCGTCGCAGCCATTGAAAATCACCCTGCAGGCCCAGAAAGGCGCACCGAGCCCCAAAAGTTGCTGCTGCTCGAAAAACCAATTCTTAACCGGAATGTCACTCTGGGACAAAAACATACTCGTTCAGTGGCCGCAGTGGCATATCAAAGGTGAAAATGCCCCCTCTATCCTGAGAGGCATAAGCTCCCAGGAAAGATAAGAATCGTGCCGGGGCTCCAAAACTCTTGCTGGGGCCACCAAAATTCGCGTCGGTCCACCAGAATTCGCGCAGGGGTCTCCAAATAAGTATTTCGGGCCCTCGAAAAGTTGTTCCGAGGCTCGAAAACCTGCAATAGGATCCGCAAAAATCGCGTTAGGTAACAGCTAAGTACAACGCTTCCCACAAACTCGAATCTGTCCCCCAAAATATCGCGCTCGGGACCCACAATTCCCATCGGTAGTCCCGTCGAAGCTCCACAAAATTGGCGTCTAGACTCACACGTAAGGACAGCGTGACCAGAAAAACCGAATTGGTATCCGACAAAAAATCAACCTGGAGCCTTCCAAAATAAGAATGGATTCAACAAAAAAATGTCCGGTTGAAGAACAAGGCTCTGGAGCACCGAACATGCTACCAGATGCCTTCACAAATTGCGTACGACACTGAAAAACGTACCGTGTTTTGACAAATCGATGTGAGCTGCAAAAACGTGGCGCCAGGGAGTCCAAAAATAAGGCCGGGATTCGGACTTTACAAACAAACAAAAAACAAGAAGAAAAACAAAACAAAAATCGCGTTGAGCCCAGAAAACTGGCGTTGGGTCCCCGCAACCACGCGCCTGGGCGCGAGAAATCGCGCTGGGACTAAGAAGCACCGCACCGAAGCCACAAAATCGTACTGGAGCACCACAAATGTGCGTCAGAAACCCCCCAAAACACAAAACAGGAAACAACAGGAACACAACAGGAACCTAAGAGCGTAACGGTGGCCGACAACATAACTGGCCGTCCAAAACGCACATAGTCTCGCAAAAAGCGACAGGGCCTTAACATATGCGTTGCAACCATAAATAAACATACCTGGACCTCTAAAAAAATACACAAGAAGCTCTTCAGGCGTACAGAGGTCATAAGGACGCACCAGGGCCTGAATAAGAGGCTAGGGCCGCAAATGGCAACATGGTTCCACAACGAGCAAAAGCACCGGGCGTTAAATGAAGACATCGGGACCTTCGAAAACGCCGACACGTAAAAAAATCATCGGCACACAAAAAAGCAAGAACATACTAAAACGAGGCTGGGTTTCGAAAATGCATTAGGTCGCAGCGCAGAAAGACGCAGAGGGTCCAACAAAGAACACCGAGGAAGAGCCTTGGTCCGATAGCCATTCTGAGAGGATGGCAGCAAAGATATCAGGTGCATCGGAGTTGAGCGGACCCTGCATTTCATAACTACCAGAAAACGTGGGAGGTAGAGAATTAATGATCGGATTTAATTACTCGATTTTCGCAGCGAACGCCCATACTAAGCATTCCAGCACGTCAAATATAGCGTAAGTCTACCATGTGGCAGTAATTACCAAAAGACAGAAGGCCTAGCAGAGACCGTAGCATCGCACGAAGTCTGGCGAATGCGCCGAATGCGCAAGATGAGTGTGCACGTGCACGGACGTTGGGGTCGTGGTGATCGGGTGATGTGCTGAAAATATGCTTCTGGCTCAGCAATATGAGTAGGAGCAATCGGGCCTTCCTGGAGGGACGCTGGCTCCAAATTACGTGGGGAAATATGCTCCTGAATCCGCGCCTCGTACGACCATCCTGCAGGGCACAGAATGACGCTCACGGAGGGATGTTGTTTTATATACGCTTCAGGAAGCAAGTGCTTCACACTGTTGACTCTGCCCCCCCCCCCCACACCTACACCAATAATTTCAAGCGGTAGCATGAGACGCTGCGGGGCGTGCTCCACAATGCATTTGGACCTACCCACTGCATGATTTTACACCAGCGTCGATAATTTTCAGAAATCAACACCCGTGCGTTCCGAACTTCATCTTTAATTGTAGTTATTTGTATCAGCCTGGTATCAATTCCAAGGGCGTAGCCAAGACCGCAGACGCAGATCTATATCTTATGAAAGGGCATGTCTGGAGCCACTGGATGAGCCCTCAGAGACACAATCAGCTGCAAATTTCGAGAGGGGCGCACTCGAGGGTTTCGAAGGTAGACCCCCAGCTGAAAATTCGAGTGGATGCACCGCAATGATTCTAAGGGGCATATTTTCATCTCGAGGGACGCCTTTAGCTGAGGAATTAGGAAGGGCTGCACTCAAGCCTAACTGGAGGTTCACTATTTCACTATTCCTGGCACTATTCTTTATTCACTATTCCTGGCAAGATGGACGCCACCTTGCAATAAGCGGACGCATGTCCCCTGTGCGTTCTGTATACTTCTACAAAGGGATAAACGGCAGAGACGCGACCGGTCGTTGTACAAGTTGAACGGGGAAAAGATCATGTGACATTCAAGACTGCTTGCTTCACATATAACTGTCAGTTGAAAATGATATAGTTAGTCATTTTTCACCACTTAGACCGCTCCAGCAACACAGCTTTACACCCATCCACATCACATTGCGCAGCGCCTACCAGCGCCGACGTTTTGTCCATATGCGGCACCGTCGTCGGGAACCTTTTCAAAAGTCAAGTTGCCTATCTAGTTGCTTTTTTAACCTAATGTCGACCCCTGTTTCGTATGCAGTAGCCTATCCTATTTGGCTAAACGCACTGTTACAGGCTCGATTGCTATTGGGCTTTCCCATCGCCAACTATTCAAAAGTTAGGACAGCCAGCTGAGCAATGCCTCAGGATGCCAATATACATATCATTACTCTTCCCACCTACAGTTCACTATAACTATTTGCATCTTTATATTTGTCTTTTTTTGCAGATAGGCCACCACCAGTTATTAGTAGAAGTAGTCCCAGGAGCACTTCAGCTAGGTAGCAAGCTAGTAACGCCAAGGAACTCCTGGGGCCACAAAGTGAAAAAAGTTATGAGGGGAAAAGTGTACATACATGCGTACTATCACACAAATCTGTGTGACAGTGTCACAGCATATCCACACACATGAAACATGTACACCTAAACTTACTTCACATACATCAATACATGCACTCACACATACATACAAATATATATACATACACATATACTAGCATGTACATACATAAGTATAAACTGATATGCATATATGCACATACATCCATGCACAAACATGCACACAGTAGCATACAGCTGAAATCACATGCAATTAATCATATAGGTACAAATGCATCATCGGATATGTATTTACTTGTTTGTCCAGCTTTACTCATACATACATATCATACATATCAACCTACATATAGCTTCTCCTTTTTGTAATGCGAAATTGTTATCTTTACTAACCATTTAGCTGGAGATGTATAAGTCAATAAAATATGTTCTGATAATTATTTTTATATGTTCTTTCCTAATAGGTACATGATTACAGGAGGGAAATTTTGTACCAATGATAGTATTCCATGTTCGTGGTGCAATAAATGGTATGGAATGAAGTCTATAGGTTTTTGATGGAAAAGGTGCATGGAAATGTTCAAGATGTCTCAAGTTACTTGGTGATGAGTATTTGAACATATTCATTATAGTGATTGGTAATGTTTGATTAACAAATTTGTGAAGTAGTAGTATGTTCTGTTCTTGTACAATATGAGGGAACTTCAATATGTTATATTTGGCAAATAGTTCATTTGTAGGATATGAATAGTGCTGATTATCTATGATTCGTAATGCCGTTTTTGTATTTTAACAATTCTGTCTAATCGTGTTGGAAAATTGTTTCCCCATATTAATGCAAAATAATTGGTTGGTTGGTTATTGGGGTTTGGGGCGCATCGACTACGTCGGTCATGTAGCGCCCATAACTTCGTCACTCAAACAGTAAAATGGAAACCAAAGTCAGTCAGAATGACATGTACGAGGTGAAGTACGGATGCGATACCATGCCTTGCTACGAATAATATTTTGTTGGTTTTAGAAGAATCAGTTAGCAGCATGTGCTGCAGAAAACTGTATTGTTGATAGGAATCCGAAAAGCTGTCCCGATCTAACTATGGGAGACTCATTGCACAGAGCTTCCCTGAGGGAGAGAGAGAGAGACACTCCAAAAGTGGCGTCTTCGCTCATTGTTAAGTTGGCGACAGGAAATCAATACATGCCGTACTGACAGTGCGCCGTGGCACCTTGGACATATCGGTCTGTCGCTGCCGGTCAGAAGGTAACAATGTGTGTCGTAGGTGTGCCCAATTCGCAAGCGTCACAGTGCAACCTCGTTCCGTCTTTTTGCGTGTGATGACGAAGACCATTCACCAAGGGATGGTTTGACTTCTCTCAGTTTGTTGCCTATCATGGCGTCCCAATGGGCCTGCCACTTCTTGGAAGAGTAGGCCCTTAATTTTTGAATAGAAGTCGGAGGAAGGGAGGGGGAGACTTCGTGTGTAAGGAGCCTGAGCAGCACGCTTTGCTGCAGCATCAGCGGTCTAGTTGCCACAAATTCCAACATGACTCGGAATCCAGCAGAAAACTACTTCCTTGCCACTGATGGTCAAAGAACTAAGTCTGACCAGGATTTATTGTACTACTGGGTTTAGTGGGTAAAACCCTCCCAGAGCGAGCATGCAGCTGAGCGAGTCGCTGAATAACATGTGTCGTTCAGCATCGGTTTTTCGATAAAACTCAGTGCTTTGTTTATGGCGACCAGTTGCGGTGTGTAGACAGATGCGTGGGGTGGAAGAGAGAAGATTCTAATTAAAGTGGCCATCACAAAGGCACTTCCAACGCCAGTGTCTGTCTTCGAACCATCCGTGTACGTCGGGGTATAGCTTTGATACGATTAAATATGTTCTACTGTCCGGAGCTTCAACTCTTGTGGAAGAACGTCGCCTTTCTTCACATATGACAGCGATACGTCAATGTTAGGCGACACCAATTTCCAGGGAGCACTTTTCAATGATGTCACACGCATTACCCCGCGTAATCTGATGTTGTGTTCCTGGAATAACGCGCGAATTCTGATGCAAAAGGGTCGGGCACTTCCGTGTTGCCTTCCACTATACAGATCCTGAACATTCCGCGAAAATACTGACCGATATGTTGGATGTTGCGGAAACTGACGTAGTTTACACGCAACTGTCAAATATAACACCAAGAAACCTGGCCGCCGGTTTTGTTGGAATTGTCGAATTGTACAAGCGAATTTCCATGTCTGGACGTCGGCGACGCCTGCAAAAGTGCATGGCTACAGTCTTACTTTGTGAGAACCGGAAACCACTCGTATTTCCCCATCGCTCTAGACACCGAACTGCAAGCTGCAGTTGCCTCTGCATTGCCGGTACAGATATGCTTGAGGTCCAGATAGCGAAATCATCTACAAAGAGTGAGCGGCAAATGGAAGGCTGTATTGCACAGTTAATGTCGTTAATCATTAGAGCAAATAATGGCACGCTAAGCACACTTCCCTGTGGGACTCCATTTAGCTATGGGAACCAGTTAGAGAACTCACTGCCGATGCGAACACGGAACCGGCGATCTGCTAAGAAGTTTCGGATAAACATTGCCATTGGACCGCGGAGGCCACATTCATGAATTTTCAAAAGTATTCCATGTCACCACGCGGTGTCAAAGGCGCCCTCTATGTCGAAAAACACTGCTCCGAGGTGGCGTTTCCTTACAAAAGCAGAACGAATATCAGTGTCAAGGGTTACAAGATGGTCTATCGTGCAGCGATTCTTCTTAAAACCACACTGAGAGTTTGTTCAGATGTTCATATCTTCCAGATACCATCCCAAACGGGCGCTCACCATTCTCTCCATTAATTTGCACAGACAGGAGGTCAATGAAATGGGTCGGTAATGTAGCGGGTCATTGCCGATTTTGCCTGGTGTTATGATTGGTACAATTGTAGCCTCTCGACAGGCATCAGGAAAGTGGCCTTCTGTCCACATCGAGTTAAACACGGTTAATAAAACGTCTTGGGCACACGATGACAGATGCCGCAACATTTCATTGTGAACCATGTCAGGTCCTTCGGACACATTGCGCAAGCCCTGGATAGCGGAGAGAAGCTCAGGCTTAGAGAAGGGCTCGTTTTAGGCCAATCTTTCCGAGGTCGACAAGTTTATCCTAATATTTTCACTGCGTGAGCAATGCCGCAAGAACTCCGGATCGACGTTGCCAGCAGAGCAGCGTTTGGAAAATGCTCGGCCAATCTCATTCGCGACCTCAGATGGCTGAAGCACATCGCGACCGCCGATTCGCAGGACGAGCAAGGGAGCGGGAGAAAACTTGCCATCGATTATTTTAATGCGAGCCCACACCTCAGCCGAGGGAGTGGATGTCCTGAGGCCGCCAATATAATTACGCCAGGACGTTCTCTTGTCCTCTTTTACTGTTCTACGCGCATATGCTCTAGCTTTTCTGAAGGCAATTAAGTTGACCGTTGTGCTCCTGCGATTAAAGGCTCAAAAAGCCCGCTTGCGGGCAAAAATGGAGTGCCGGCACTCCGACGTCCACCAAGGCACTGGAGTGCGACGAGGCGCCCCAGACGTCAGTGGGACATATGTAGTGGCAGTGTCAATGAGCAGCACATCCACTCCCTGCACAATAATTGAAATATGGAAGAATCAAAGTATTATATAAATATTTCAATTCACGACTTGTGATAAAGAATTTTGCTCTTCCCATTATTCCTAGATTTCTGCTAGTTTGTGCAGCATCATATGCTATGTGAAATATCCATGTTAAATTTTCATCAACTATTACTCCAAGATATGTGACTTGCTGTTTCCTATGAACTACTTGAAAATTTATTGCTATGCTTAAGTCAGCACAAGGCATACTGGAATAAATTTGGTAGTTTGTTTTGTTGACATTCAGTGATAATCTATTGGCCTGAAACCATTCAGTCATTCCTGATGCATTGGCATTGACTTCAATTTGTAATTCCTCAATATTCATACCTTTGATCATGACAGCAGCATCATCAGCAAATAAATAGAATGTTCCATCTAAAGAATTACCCGAATCATTAATGTATATAAGGAAGAGTAGTGGACCGAGTATGGAGCCTTGTGAAACTCCCATAATAATGCACTCTGCATCTGGGACTACATCATTAATTTTAGTTTTCTGATAACCATGTTTTAAATAAGAATGCAATATCATGAGCAGAGTTCCTGATAGCCAATATGTTGTATTTTTTAAGGAGAATGTCAATGCTCACAGTATCAAAGGCTTTTTTCAAGTCAATATGGAGACCACATGTAAGTTCTTTCTTTTCCAAAGATGTTGTAATTTGGTCATACATGTGAGCAATCAGCATGTAGGTGCTATGTTTTTTCTAAATACAAATTGGAGCGTACTGAGTATATTATTCAGCTCTAGATAAGATAAGAGGTAAGAATACACCATTTTTCTTCGAGAATTTTTGAAAATACTGATAGCATAGAAATTGGCCTATAATTTGTGCATTTGTTCGAATTCTCCTGATTTAAATACGGGGATAACTATGGCTTGTTTTAGTTGCTTAGAAAAAACTCCACTTCTGAGACACAGGTTAAAGAAGTGGGTGATTAGTGTCAGGATATTTTTTATGTCAGTAAGAGAGTTTTTTTTGCTGATGCCATCAGCCCCTCCTCCAACAGTGTTCAGTGACTTTATAATTGTTTCAACTTGGATTTCATTAGTTTACATTTCTTGTTCCCAATTGGCAGTCTTGCCCTGCGACATATTCTATTGGGTCTTTGTTAGAAATAGTGATATTCCTTTCTAACTTGCAGCCAATGGTTGAAAAGAAATTGTTGAAGGCATTAGGAATTTGTTCTGTTTGATATTCATTATCTTCTTCATCTAACATGGTTTCTGGGATATTTTGCTTTATTCTTTGCTTATTTATCAGCTCATGTAGTAGTTTACAAGTTTTCCTTCCATGTTATTTGCTGCAGTGAAGGGCATTTGAATAGTGTAGCTTCTTTGCTTCTCTGAGCATTTTGATAAGGATGTTCCGGAATTGTTTGTATTGGACCTCATTGTGTGGATTTCGACTTTTAATAAACTTCTTATATAGTTTTTCTTTTCTTTTCTATTTATAGAACATAATATGCCAGAGCTAATCCAGGTTTTCATTGGGGTTTTCCTCCTACTTGGGCAAATCTTTTTTTGTAATAAGATGCATGCCATCTTTATATGCTGAGAGCAAATCATTACATGCTATATTTGGGTCACTTTGATGATTAAAATTATTCAGTCTTGATACTAAATAGTCATTTAAGAGATGGATTTGATTGTAATCAAGTATTTCTTTGGGATAATTTGACTTCATATTTTTTGTCGGGGCAGTTAATATTACAAACACTGGAAAATGATCTGAAAGGTCTTCTATCAGTATACCTGATGAGGAAAAGCATGAAAAATCATTTATGATGATATTGTCCAATAGGGAGCTAGTAGTACATTGCACCCGAGTAGCACTTGTGATTGTTGGTGGAAAACTATATGACAATAATTGGTTTGAGAATCTCTCCACATTTCCATCTTTATTAATATTTAATAGATTGTAGTTGAAATCTCCTGTGATAATTGTAAGCTTTCTCTCATTCTCAATTATTTGCAGCAATTTTTCAGTGCCCTCAAGAAAATTATTGTGGCGGAAACTTGGTGGACGATAAATCTGGCAAATGATTAATGATCTAGTACTATTTCGAGACTCCAGTTTGATTTCAACAGCAGCAGCTTCATTAAGTTGATCTACAATATCCTTTCTTTCTCTTGATTCCAAAAAAAAAAGAAAGTAAATTCCAGACCCTTCTCCTACTCCGTGCCTTCAACTTGCTGCATACATTTGATAATTTCTCATTTTGAAGAACTTTTCTGTATCTTTGCTAAGCCATGTTTCAGATAAACATATAGCTGACCAGTTGATTCCTGTTGTAGCTAAAAAGTTTTCTAAGTCATCAAATGTATTCTTGACAGACCTAATATTGAAGTGTATTATGGAAAACCCCCATGCACGTCTGCTCTAAATTTGCTTGGAAGTATATAATCACATTGTCTTAGGGTGTTTTCACATGCAGAAAATTCATCTTTCAGTCCCTGTTTTAAGTTGTTGAGAAAACTGGCCTGCCCTTGACATATGTCTCTGGTCACCGTAATACTTTAGCGAATCCGACCAGCTCTATCTAAGAAGAAAAATAAACCGACCGTGGGAGGTTTTAAAAATACTCCCGTCTGGCAGCTCTAGATACTCCTAACTCGATCCTTGCTTCAACTAAACATTCCAGACATGAACTAAACAAGTACATGAAGGAACTTATAATGAGAATAAGAATGGGTTTGAATTCCTTCCCTCAGCTTTTTCATGCAAAATATCCTTCTTGGTGATGAGAATAAAACTATTTTAGCCTATCAAAGAGAGGCAAGGATAGGAGGTGGCATTCTCTTGTATGTTAGGCAAGTAATGAAATGTCATTCCATAGAGGATGGAGTACATAGTGCAGGAGTAGAATCTTTGTGGTTAGATATAATTCTGAAGAATGGAACAAAATTTAGGATTGTGGCATTCTATAGACCTCCAGACCAGAATGAAAACACTGACAGGCTGATGCAGGAAGAGATAAGTAGGAGAGTACAGGAGAGAACTATTTTGTTGGGGGATTTCAACATAGCAGGATTGGGAAACAAAACAATAGGTGTAAGCAAATCAGAAAGATGTTTCATGGCTTGTTTTGAGGACAATTTCTTCTTTCAAATGATACACGAGCCTACAAGGGAAAATAAAATATTAGATCTAGTGCTTACTAATGAGGAAAATTTTGTGCAAAATGTTAACGTAGGAGAGACCTTTGGTAATAGTGATCACAACATTATACGCTTCTCATTATATGTTGGAAGGGTAGCAACCAACAGAACATTGATTCCGAATTTTACAAAAGGGAATTACAGTGAGTTCAGGAGCTTCCTAAGTGAAATTAATTGGGAAGTCATATTGAATGGCTTAGATGCTTATGAAATGTGGACAATGATAAAAGATAAGCTATTTCAGGGTCAGGATAGGTTCATTCCCAGTAGGCAAATTAGATCAAACAGGGTTAAGCACCCTTCGTGGCTGACTAGGGAAGTTAAGCAATTACTGGACTCAAAGAAACAAGCATTCAAGAAACTAAAAGATACTAACTCTGGGTTAAACCTAGAATCATATAGAATAGCTAGAAATAAAGTTAGGAGGTGTGTTAGAGCATCTAAAAGACTTGCTGAAATCAACTTTGCTCGAGAATGTTCAGCAGGTAATGCTAAGAGATTCTTTAGCTTCTATAAATTTAAGGCTAAAAAGTGTAGTGTAGGACCACTGGAGGTAGATGGGGAAATAGTGGTTGATGATTGCGACATTGTGGAATCCCTAAGCAAGCAATTCTCATCAGTCTTCACTAAAGATAATTCTGGTACAATAGGAACATCTGTAGGCCATGCCATGGCAGGTGATATGCTGGAGGATCTTACAATAACTACAGAAGCCGTAGAGAAGCAGTTGCAGAATATAAAACCTAATAAAGCTTCCGGACCAGATGAAATATATGCTAGGATCTTAGTAGAGTGTGCTAAAGCTTTAGCAACTCCCCTAGGTATCATTTTCAGGCGATCTATGGAGTATTCAGAAGTACCTGAAGATTGGAGAAATGCAAGTGTAGTACCAATTTTCAAAAAAGGGAAATAGGAAGAGTGTAGGAAACTACAGGCCAGTCAGTTTGACCTCATTAGTTTGCAAAGTACTAGAAAAGCTGGTTAAACAGAATGTTCAGATTCATCTTGATAGGCACAACCTTTTAAGGGATACTCAACATGGATTTCGATCTCAAAGGTCTTGTTTAACTAACCTATTGGAGTTCATTGAGTATGTTACCAAAGAAGTAGACAATGAAAGCAGGATGGATGTTGTGTACTTGGACTTTAGCAAAGCTTTTGATAAAGTTCCACATGGAAGGTTAATTCATCAATTACAACAACATGGGATTGTAGGAAAAAGTTCTACATTGGATTGAAGCATGGTTGCAGGGAAGGAAACAAAGGGTAGTATTGAATGGATGTAAATCTGGTTGGAAAGATGTTCTGAGTGGAGTGCCACAGGGCTCTGTTCTAGGGCCCCCTCCTCTTTATCATCTTTGTGAACAACATTGAAGTAGGGCTGAGGAATAGAGTGTTCAAATTTGCTGATGACATCAAGCTGGTAGGAGTGGCTAACAGCAGAGATCAATCTAGTAATATTCAACTAGATTTGGACGACCTAAAAGAGTGGGCTGATCAATGGCAGATGACTTTCAACTATGATAAGTGTAAGGTTATGCATATAGGGTCTGCAGGCGAGACATTCAGTTATAAAATGGGAGGGAGGGAACTGGATGTTATTGAAGAGGAAAGGGACTTAGGTGTGTTGGTCTCAAAAGACCTTAAAGCAGAAAAAACAATGTATCTCAGCTAGAAATAGGGCACTCAGAATGCTGGGACTCATTAATAGAAGTGTGAAATATAAGAGCAGGGAAGTCATGAAAAAGCTGTACTTAGCATATGTGCGGCCCCACTTGGAGTACTCTGTACAAGCATGGAGCCCCTACCTAGAAAAGGATATAGATATGTTAGAAAGAGTCCAGCGCAAAGCCACTAGACTCGTCAGTGGATTAAGTAACTTAGAATATGGAGAAAGGCTTAATGCATTAGATATGTACTCACTCAAGTATAGGAGATTAAGGGGAGACATGATTGAAATGTACAAAATTGTTAGAGGGCTAGATCAGGTCAATTTGAATGATGCTCTGCAGTTTAGAGTATCCCATAGGGGTCATCAATTCAGGTTAGACAAAATGAGGTGCAGGACAGTTAAACGACAACAGGTCTTCAGTCAAAGGGTTGTTGACCAATGGAATAGGCTGCCTGCTGATGCAGTGGGGAGTCCCTCATTGAATGTCTTTAAAACTAGGGTGGATAATTTTTTTAGACAGGAAAATGTTGTTTTTGAATTATAACTTGTGATGCATGGGATATTGAGTATTTTCACTAGCTATATAGGGTATAACATTATGCTAGTATTATGTTGTACTATATGGGGTGTACCTAGCAGTGGATTTGGCAACTTCCTTTGCGATGTCATACTGATGAGATTGGCTGTGGTGGCACAGGTGGAGGGATTGCATGGGTTTGGAATTGATAGGTGTGAACATGTACTTTCTAATATCTTCTAGACAGGCTTGACCCAGATGGGCCCTTGTGGCCCTTATTAAGCCTTAACACTTTATGACTTTATGACTTTAGCCGGACTGTTTTAGTATAATTTTCATTAAACCATTCTATATTCGAAACCCATATTTATTGACTTGGTCAACATGGATTAAGTATGCTTTTGTTATTATTTTCTCTACTATTGCGCCTGAAGTTTGTTTATAACCTCATCCTTCGCTAATTTAATGCATGATGGTTACCATCATGTATTCCAAAACAATAGTCCATCCATATCCACATCACGTGGTTTTTGCTATGCCAGGTGTGCACAATGCCGGCTCACAATGGTGTGCATTGTGAGCCGGTCTTGGTTGTCGGGTGTGAGTTTGTGAACTTCGCATCGAATTAAGTATACTTTTGTGACCATTTTCTCTACCATTGCTCATGAAGTTGGCTTATAACCTCGTCCTTCACTAATAATTTAACCACAGCCAATTTTGGGGTCTGAGGCAGAGCTGTGCATTATGTGTTGGTGGCAAATCATACGCACAAACTCGGAATAGCTCAAAGGTTGACCGGGTCATGAAATGCATTTTGGGGTGCTTGAGATTTTGGACAACAACGGAAGTTAGCAATAATTCAAATTAATCGCAAGTGAACTCGGCTCATTAATTGTGGGACTAGGCCTTTGGAAAAGTGTTTCTTGAAGGATGATCCCTGTGGTGTGGTCCGCCCAAGATGAGTGAGTGCGATTCATCCTGAGCTCTGCCGGGATAAATGTTATTGGTGTATTCACATTACATCATGCCTATGTACCATAAATATTTGTTTGTGAACTTTGGGAATACATCACCCACCTACATTGAGGCAATATCTATACACTGCAGATATCATTGGTATATTTTTTAGTACTTTGTCTACTGAGGGCATTTCCCACTAGGTTGCATTCCTTGGCACAATTGCACCTATCCATGACTTAGCTTGCTAACATATTGCTGACTTAGCAGTTACCTATATGTACATATATATTTGTATGGTACATGCAGCATGAAATGCTAACATTTATTTTGAATTCCATTAAAGCAATACTATCTGGTTATTGACAACTCATTTTTTTCTTTCAGCAAAGTTTTTGACATTGCTTAGTTTTCCAAGATGTTTGTGCATGCAAAAATGCTAACATTGGTTTTTGTTCCCACTAAAACAAGGCTAATTGTCACCAAGTGCATAGCTATTTTTTGGAATCCAACTAAAAAATTCGTACTCCAGCTAAAAAATTTGTACTCCACTACCAAGAAAAAAATATGTAAATCCTACACTGTAATACTCCTTAGATTCCTACCTTACCTTGTCTCAGTTTTCTGTTTCACCTAATGAACCTGATTCCGATACCAGTATATTTTTTCACCTTTTCTCATCTGGACCCAGACTGGGGTGTCACAAGGAAAGAAGAAAAGAGAGAAAGAAACATGTATACAACTCAATATGTCTGTAAGGCCCATTGATTTTTAAAAATTTCATTTCGGTTTTCATTTTATTCAAGTTACAAACCGAGTTACACGCGTTCATGCTTTTTTAAAGCATTCAAACATGCAACAAACATTTCTTTTTTCCTTTTTGTCGCCATCTGGTTGAGCACAGAGGGTGGCTGGTAAATAAATTGCATCTAAATAAAATGAGTAATGGATATGCCTTAGAATATAGTTTTCAGGAAGTGATTTGACAAACAAAGTGAAGTGCTATTCATAAATTTGGTTGCAGTTCTATGATTCCAAAGCTGCATAGTAGTTTTGGGATTATGTGATTGCGAAGCTGAATAATATAATATATCTTGCAGTTTTTCATATTATCATTACACATGCGCAGTGTTTGTAGTTGAGGAGTTTCATTGATGGGGTGTTCCAAGGTCGTATGCAGGAGTGCTGTTTATACCCATTCATAGTCGTAATTGGTTGGCTTTATAGTAAATTAGGCAGTTGCTAGGTATTGCCATGAAGTGCTCTGTTTTATTGTGTAGTATGTATAATTGATTTAATGAATGGTATCCCACTCAGGTAAATGGGCAAGTGGTCACCTGTTCAGGCTAACATGCTGAAGTGAACTTGTTAATGATGATGATTTGATTTGTAATATTTCTAGCCACCCAGGCACCTAGGAAGGTAGGAGGTAATTGCGTACTAATGCAACTCTACCATAGCAGCATGGTAGGATGTATGTAATAAGATTGTGAGAGATGACAACAGATGCTGAAAGAGAATAAGTTGGTAGGTAGGTAGGTAGCCACCCATCTGGGTAGTTGGTTGATTTGGAGATCCAGCCCACAGTCAACAGAACAACATCCAGATGGTGGATCTATCCAAGTGAGAAAGGATGCCATGGCTTTCATGGATGCAAATAGGCACATGCACATGCACAGTTGCACATACATGCACATACCTGCATACACAATTACATATACTTACATATCCACACCCAAGGGCACAGGGAATCAATTGCAGCTCATAAAGGTATAAAGGTGCATTTGCTAGGTTTATTTTTTTAAATGATGCAAATGCTGCTGTGTGGACCACTCAGTGCAATATCCAAAGGAGACTATCATGGAAATCAATGAGGATACATATGAAGGACCTCAGCACAGCAGACAAATGTAATGCTAATGGCCAGCTTTGGTGGGTTGGTACCATTGTGTACCCTCTGTGGACATATTGTGTATTATATGTCACTATGTGTATGAGCTTGTAATCACTTACAGCTCACTTGTAAGTTACTCCATAATTTCACAAGTATGCTGGAGTTTTGCACATGGCACCCTGAGGCCTCAGATTAAAGAGCTTCTTTGAAGCAAGTCAGCTTTTCAGCTTAGACTTCACCTTTCATTCACACTCACATTCACTCTCCATGGTCCCACGTCATACCAATAGCACCATGGCAGTATGAGCGGGAGCATAGCCAGGGGTGTCTAAATTGTTTTCAATGCATGTGAGTCTAAACTGTCATCCAAAAAAAGCTGCCATGTCTCACATCATCTACATATGTTTAGTCCCACAACATGAACCCCTGTAAAGCATCCCCATGTAGATATAAATAAAAGAAATAATATAAATTTTTGGTGGTCCAGACAATGGATCTGCATTGTGGTATGCATATGCTACCCTCTCCATCTACTGCTCTGCAATTGATCCCCGCACCCTATTTCTTCCACCCCTTGCCCCACTCCTGGTTGTGCATAGTGAGCTCTTCAAGATCCACCCTCTGGGATGTTCTGCCTCCTGTAGGTGATTCATCTTTATGGAAGGATGTTTGGGACTGATAGTGTGGTGCCGGCTTGGTTGGTGCATTTTCAGTTGCTTGTATAATTTCATGATATGCCAAGTTATGATGAATGTGGACATACCTCTGTTCTCTACTCTTTCGTGCCATTAACCTTCCATTTTTTTGTGTGATAGTTTATTATGAGTCCTTTCTCCCATAGGTCTCCTAATACCTGCATTTGTTTCGCCCATTTTGCAGTCAAATTTTCATGTACTATGATTTTGGTCTTGTAATCACCTGTCTGATTGAATTTTGAGTCATAAACAGCACTCCTGTCATCAAGGTCTTGGAATTTGACCAACACCCTCTTATTTTGTCTCAAAGACGGTGGCATGCTGAGATTGAACCTTTCAGTTCCACTCCAAGTTTCTCTTCTATGACTTTTTCATGATTTCCCCTTGTTTTTCCTGGTTCCTCATATGTGTCTGGTGGGGCAAATGGGAACCCACCCACACACCAAGTATCAGAGAATCCTTCCGTGTGTATTGTTCAAGTTCATCCATCTGATTGTTTGTGTCTACTAGTTCCTTTTTAGTTGTTTGTTTTCCTCCTTTAATTGTTTCATCTCGTCTTTGATTTTTTTGCATTCTTCCTTGATATCCTGCATCCCCCCTTCTAAGCTCCATTTCAATTTTTTGTATTCCCTCTTGTATCAATTTGTTTACATCCTCCATGGCAACCCAGTCCAGGTCCCCAATTTAATATATGTCACCGAGTAAGTTATCAATTGTGTTTATAATCCTAGTCTAGTTTTACCCACTAATTTACCAGTAGCAGCCCAAGCACAGAATCATAAATAAATAAAAAACGGAACAAGATAGTCTGTATCTATGCCTTGATCTACCGGTGCGCCACTTATGCCCCGTATAATTCACGGCCGACCCCTCGCCGTCACAGAGCCGAATCAAGCTAACAAATCCGGGGACCTTCATAAGAAGTACCAAGTGTCACAAGTACCAAGAGTCATAAGTTCCAAAATATGCCAGATTTGGTTTCATAAGTTCCAAAAGTTGCCAGATAACTTCAAAATACTCGACAGACAGGGTGAATTCACAAGTACCCAAAGTCATAAGTACCCGGTTTCATAAGTTCCAAAAATAGTTCTGAATTCGACCGCTAGATGACACCGTAAACGCTCAGCGGCACAAGAGCTTACATGCGTGCCGGCAGACGGCAGCACATAAACAATAACAAACGGCTTCAAAATTGTTGCCATTTTTTGTGAGCTAAGAAATCACCACAATTCCTGACGACTTTTTGCATAAAGGAAAAGCCGTTGGTAATCGGACACGTGGAAGCGCTCCTGCAGTTGCATCATGATCAAGTTCTTGCAGGCATGGTGCTCAGCCCTTTCATGAGGTTCTGCCACAGACAAGTGAGTTCGGTGAGGATGTATTTCTGCTGGTATTTCACAAGGCCAAAAAGATATAGATGCCCACTTACCTGCTTACATTGGTTAGGGAAAAGGTAGATATCTGAACATGTTCTGTTTAATGGACACCTTATTTGAGGCAAATACCTTTGAATATCTCCCACATGATGTTCAGCGCATAAATAAGAAAAATAAGGTGATATTCATAAATGAACAATGAACCTGTTTACAATCCAGATATTAAGGCCTGATCACACAGCTCTACCTATTCTTTGTTGGACCTGTTTACAATCCAAATATTAAGGCCTGATCACAGCTCTACCTATTCTTTGTGTATGCGCTAGCAATAATAATAATAATAATGACCTGTATTTTGCACCTTTCTCAGTACATATCTGGGCTACCATACAACACGCAATGCCTTCATGCATACAGACCAGCAACACAACCAAACTGGAGACAGCAACCACTGTGCCACATCTGCTCACTTCAACCCTGGGTCATGCACATAAGCCTGATCAGCTCTTTCCAGTACAATTTATTCCAGCTGTGACCTAAATGTGTGTTTGATGTCAGCTTTACTGGCCACCAATAATTCCATAGATGCAAGTTCATATTCATACCTAATTTGAGCATGATTTTGTGCAATAATACCCAACCAAGCTATCTCACTCTTACATAGTGCTTTTATAATGGCATTGCTGCTGCCCATGAGGCTATGCACAAATAAAAGATGTCTACTTGCCACCAGCATGTGGCACGGGAGCATTCCAAAATCCAAACTCAACCAGATTGGGAATTTCCCAGTTAGGTTTCCCAATTTCCCAGTTAGGTTTCCCAAGTAGGTTTCCCAATGGTAAACCTACTTTTCAGGTTTGGAGTCAGCATGCAAACAGATTTCCTCAGTACATTTTCAACTATGTTTTCATGGACATAATATTTTTTGATGCATGGAATCTATTTACCAGTAACCGAAGGAAAATAATATGTACCTAGTCAGTAGACTTACCTATGTAATAAGTAATGTACATTGTCATTTTTGGTCACATCAGCATGCAGAAACAAAGAAGTGGATGATGGATGGCACCACAAGACAGGGAGTTGTGATGATCAGCTCAGCTTCACCTCTTATAACTCACAGGAGCAATGTGCTTTCCTTTCACTGTTGGTCCAGTGCAAGGCTAGCTAAATGAAAAACAAACAAATAATTCATACTCCACCCTCAGCTCAGAGCACACACCTACCTACATATGCAGCCTGTTTGATACAGACCCAATGCCACTACTGCATCAGTACAGCACATGCCAGTTGGATGTGATAGCTGAATGCAAAGCAAAGGATCAGTCAACAATTTTTCCCACTACAAGGTGGTTCAGATGCAGGTTTCTGGAGACACATCACCAAATTTGTAGTCTAGAGAGCACTGTTCAGTGAGCATGTGCAAGGTTTGACATGTTGTTGGCATTTCTGTTGATTGTGGTTTTATGTGGTGTGTGTTTGGATGTTATCTGTGTGCTTGATGGTACAAAAAGTGGCTAGTTTATTTGGTAATCATAAGTAGAATAACATGTTTGGTGGATGTTTTCTTTAATCTTGTATTCATTTTTAGTGGAACTTTTCTTCCTTCTGCATGTTTTTGTCAGAGTACATGAGGAATCCATTCTATCCAGTATGAACATGGAGTGCAAAAAATGTTTTAAGGGATGAAATCGCTAAAAAGAAGAGCCTTAATTCCCACCCTGCTTTCAACACACTTCATGATTGCGAGAATACCTTAGGAACCCTTGACTAGCCTTTTCAAGCAGGAGTGATGGGCTATACAGACTTAGCGGAAACTCGTTTCACATCCACAGTGTTCCACAATTCACACTCATAGAGGGGACAGTATATCTCAAACAGCCTAACTAGCATGAGCTTGTCTGCACATCCTAGCAGCACAGAGCATGTTTACCTGGTAATACAATGCATGTCTGGTCCTCTGCATATATCTGCAAAGAAGGATTTAGGTATTATTCTAAAAACACAAAATTTGGGCATCAGAACAGATCAAGGAAGCCAGGAAGAAAGCACTGAGAATGCTCAGGGCAATAAATAGGAATGTATCATACAGGAGTGAGGAAGTTTTCAGGAAGCTTTACTGTGCATATGTCAGGCCACATTTGGAATACTGTATCCAAGCTTGGTCTCCTAGCCATGAAAAGATTGTTGGCTTTTAGAGAGAGTATAAAAGAGGGCTACAAAAATGGTTAATGGTATAAGCAACCTGGTATATGATGAAAGATTAAAGAAATTGAATATGTTTTCACTTAGATATAGAAGGCTGAGAGGAGATCTAATCGAGGTCTTTAAATTTGTCCATGGTCTGGAGAGGGGATATCTTGGGGAAGTGTTTGAATTGAACAGAAATGATGCAATTAGAGGTCATCAATTCAAAATTAAAGTGAACCACAGCAGAACAAGGTTAAGGCAGACTTTCTTCACCAACAGGGTAGTAGAACATTGGAACCAGCTGCCAGAAAACATTGTCAGTAGCAGCACATTGAACATCTTTAAAAACAGCAGACAATCATTATAGGAATACAGGGCTTGCTTTTCAGTATTACAGGGAGGGCTGATTGACAGATTTTGTGTGCAACTGGTTCAGTGTACAGAGTGCAACCAAGAATGGCCCTTGTGGCTCATAGTTGCACTAATCTTTTATGTCTTTATGTCTTTATAACTGCACAATCACTCATGTTCCATTCAATTTTGTGCCCCAGATATCTGAACTTCTGGACCCATGTAAGCAGTTTTCCACAGAGGAGTACTTGTGGCCCTTGGCAACACATCAGATGTGATGATGAGTTTGGTCTTTGAGGGCAAAACACCATACAGACAGTCTTTTCAACATTAAGTTTCACATCCATTGAGGCCACAAAGGTCTCACATGACCTAACTAGCACCTGAAGTCCCGCCCTAGTGGGGGGCCAGCAGAACAATGTCATCAGCATATGCCAGAACATTTACAGCATGCAGTCCAACATGACAACCCACATGAGTCTTCTGCAAATCATATAAAAGCTTATCTATGCACACATTAAACAGCAGAGGTCAGGTATTTCTCCCTTGTCTGACACCATTCTTAATAGAAAATGATTCTGATCTACTGTCAGCCCACCTCACTCCCATCTGTTGGGACCGATACCATGTAATTAGAAGTCTGAGGTATGCTGTCGGGACACCTGTCAGCTAGTATTTGAAAAAGCTTTGCATGACAAACTGTCAAATGCCTTGCTGGCATCTAAGAAGCAGGCATAGACTGGGCTACCCTGCCTGGCATAGTGGTGAATAGTTTCCTTCAGAACATATGTAGCCTGGGTGGTGGAGTGTCCGGCTTTGAAGCCAAACTGAGCATCATTCGTATGGAAAAATGGCTCCAGCCATTCTACAAGGATGAGCTCCAGCACTTCAGATATGCTGGTAGAGAGTGCTGCACTGCACCTAATCTTCCAGGAGCAGTGCTTAAGGAAACCATAAGGAAGTGATGTTCATTTTATTTTTAAAAATTGCAATTACACCAGCATTTTTAGTGGCTACTAATAGCTTGCACCAACAACTACAATGAGGTAATCTTGCACAACAGCATTTTGGTGTCCAGAATATGGCACACCACTACAAACATGATGATCCCTTTTAAAGTTTCTCTTTGCAAGTGTCTAGAGGATTTTCATTGAAAGGAACTGTTTGAATATGGATAGATTATTCATTGTTGTGTTCAGTACACACAGTACAATTACTGGGTTCAGCTGTACAGAAGTGGCAGTAGAGCTATTTGTTACATAATGCCTCAAGTGTTCAGAACCGCCCTCTTCTAGGTATGTACCTACTGCCAAGTCATGATGACTTGCAAGGAAACGAAACAAATGTGCAATGTTAAATCACACATTGCTTATAAGACTGGATAATTGACCCTAAACCCTAGATAGATTTAAAAAAATGATAGATAGAATGACCCTAGATGTCGACGCGCCCCTAAACTCCAAACCACCACCACCACCAGAACAATTGTAAAGTTAAAAACACCAACATAACCTAGCCTGACCTGTTTTTTAAGACTAAAATTATTATGTCTGAATGATACCTTGAAAAGGTGGTACATCTGTAGTTACTGGTAACTTCTGATTTCTTGAAATTTATTTTTATGATGCAGTGTTTATGAATGTGGTACCGAGGTTGCTATTTAGGCTTCAAAGTACAGTAATTATAAGGCATGTATATCGAGACCTATCTAAATATGTTTTGATACATAAGTGCAAAGTAGCTGATTTTGTCAGATATATTTCGTTGTTTTCTAATGTGGTTTGAATTAATTTGATGCTTTTATTTTCAAATTGTAACTACATTTTTGGACATAATTGCTTCAGGTTCATGTATGTATAGTTGTGTCTATACATGTGTTATAATTGCATCAATAATTAATTTACCTCAGGACAAAAATGGTGGTGGGCTAGGTCATGATTAATATATGTTTAGTAGCCTAGCACGTATCTAGGTACGCATGGCGGATATGAATACGCAAATATGCGTATGCAAATGTACATAAGCGCAGATGTATGTACGGCAATGTGTACGTAAGCACAAATGTACGCATGACAAATGTACGTGAGCGTAAATGCTCTGGAAAATGTAGGTATGTGGAAGTGTACGTAAGCGCAAATGTACGTATTCACAAAGGTACGTATGCGCAAATGTACGTAAGCGCAAAAGTCTGATTTGCGCAAATGTATATGAGCGCAAAAGTGCGAAAGTACAAAATGTCATGTGCACAAATGTATGTAAGTGAAAATGTACGTATGTGCAAATGCACGTAAGCGTAATTTTACCTAAGCACAAACGTACGTTGGCGCCAAAGTATGTAAGCGCAAATGTATGCATGGACAAACGTACATATGCATCAGTACGTAAGCGTAAAGATGCAACAGCAAATGTACGTACATTTGAGCATACGTGTCTGCGTTTAAACACATTGCTTAGGTGCATATACTGTATGTACATTTGATATTACGTATATTTACCATGAGTGCATTTGTGATATGTACTTTATTGCTCAGGCATAAAAAGTCGTGCTCATATCATCAAACCCACAATTCTTCCAACTATGTCACATCGGGAGTACTATTGGGGTGAGGGGAGAGTCAGAATACATGAAGGAAATGATCTGGTCCAAAAGGATTTGGGGCACACTCCATATGGCCCATTTTGATAGTTTTATTTATGGGGGAACAAAGCCAACATTGTGGCAATTGTAAGTCATTATATAACTCATTTCCCCAACAACATATAACACTACGTACCTGGTGGTCACGCATAATGACCACATCCAATACATACAAATGCCAATGGGATGAATGTGGGCAATTTGAGAGAATGGAATAAAAATATATTAAGATAAAACGAACATCAGATGCAAGGGAAAATGAGAGAATTGATCACCAGACAATGTCAGACCTAGCCCATGACTATGAAGGTCGGTTGTAAAGCGTTTAGATGGGATCTTGTAATGCACAGTGACAAGTTGGTGATGCTATATGACCTACCAGCTGAATGTGTCGTAAAAGAACCCAAGGTTATACTTCTGTGCCCATGACTGTTGGTCCAGTCTCAGGCTGTTGTTGATGCCTTGGCTTTCCAGAGGCTGATCCATAAATTTGTGTGAGGGCAGGGTGCCTTTGGCATCTTTAGGCTGAAATCAGCTGACTGGGGAGGGGATGCACTGAAGCCTTCTAGAGAAGTACTGATGCTCATGAGAATGGCACCACCTGTCCATGGGTTTGCTTAATCCATCCTTTTGTAACTGCAGTGATACACTCTGATTGGTCTCTGTGTATGCAACAAATTTAAATGTATACATATGTGCATACCCGCATATATACATGCATAAATACATGCATGATGTGTATACCCATAGGTATGAAGTAGATAGGTGACCTTAGTTGATATCATATGGTATTTGGGGGTTATGTTAAGATACACAAAGACGAGTCACAGAGCAACACTGTGGTCTCTGAGGATGATCTATGAAGCAGAATAGTTTGTGCATTAAAAGAAGTAGGCAAAACACAAATAAGCCCTAATTACATACACATGCACACTCACACATGCTTAAAAATATATACATATGTGTGTTTATATATATGTATGTATATGTGTGTATGCATGTGTGTGCATGTGTATGTGATTTACGGCTTATTGTTTATTCGCCTATTTTTTAAAAATCCACAAACTATTCTTCACTTAGATCACCCTCAGAGACCAGTGTTTCCATGTGATTCGTCTCTGTGTGTCTTAGCATATTCCGAAATGCTGTATAGTGTCAACTAAGGTCACCTGTCTTCTGCATACTCATGGGCAGGATAATTATAGTGTTTCATACGTTCATCTCCCTTTCCCAAAAAGTTTTTCTTCCGACTTTCGGCAAGCGATGCAATCAGCATCCGTGCTGTGCTATCCAAAGGGGGATGCAGTTAACATTGAAGAATGTTGATGTCCATATGTCCGATATTATGTCCATATCCGCTCTCCTATTGTATATTTATTTTCACAATCCCTCGTGTCAAACTGAATAATGCTGCGTATTGTGTCTTCTTGACATTGTGACATAACTTATACAGCTGAACCGTGCCCGGCAGGTGTGCAGCCCGTATGCGCTATACGGTGTCCGCGACTGCTGTCACGCGGTATGCGGCTGCAGGATCATTGGCACAATCATATGATGCCAGC
The DNA here is from genome assembly GCA_034440575.1 of Imbricaverruca yamaguchii. Lineage (NCBI taxonomy): Eukaryota > Metazoa > Arthropoda > Thecostraca > Neoverrucidae > Imbricaverruca > Imbricaverruca yamaguchii. The sequence continues at coordinate 4,144 of JAOTOL010000619.1, read as the reverse complement.
TTCAGTGAACGCATGTCATACAGTCATATTGGCAGTGAGGGGAAATAACGTGGCTGCACCAGCAATGCGCTGACATCCTACAAGCGAATCGTCACAGGGCGTACGCTTAACGTTCGCACAGTCAGTTAGCCAACATGATGCGGATGCATCGTCACTGATGGTGTGTCAAAAGGTCGGCAGTGCCAAGAAGCGTCTTCGACGCGGCGTCGATGAGAGCGAGCCCTGGGACTGAATCGATTGATCACACGTCGCACGGCTGATGTCTCCGTGATCGCACGCCACCTGACGGAAGCGTTGTGGAACACCATCGCAATGCCAGTGACAGGAGCCATCGTTGTACGGTTGCAACATTAGTGAGCGAACGAGGACGCTGTACCCGCAGCGTCAGTAGATGTATAAACCGTAGCGTCAGAATCCGTCGTCAAGTACTCAAAGCGTTATTGAGTGCAAGTCACATTGGTGGTGGCATCAGGGAGATGCGCTGTAAGGTCCTAGCATTGTGGAACATGACCATGTGGCTGATAGCGATCGACCTGTCATGTCGCAACAAACACGGTGAACATGATCGCACGTGCTGAGCTAGGGTTACCTGTGGCGTGAAATACAGTAGTATTTTCGTCTACTACAGATCACACCCATTGCGAAATGAAATGGTTACCTGGGCAATGTATTTGATTTGATTCGTTCGTGATGTGCCGTACCTGCGGACAATTTATTCCGGCTTTCGGCAGCGATACAATCAGCATCCATGTTGTGCTATCCAGAGAGTGATCTAGCTGATATGGAACAATGTTGGTGTCCATTTGCTCGATATTATGTCCATATCCGCTGTTCCATTATATATTTATTTCCACCACCCATCGTGTCATGGTGAATAATACTGTGTCTTGTGTCTTTTCTTTGACCTTGTGACCTAGCTTGTACAGCTGAACAGTGCCCGGCAGGTGTGCAGCTCGTGCGCACAATGCGGTGTCCGCGTCTGCCGTCACACGGCATGCGACTGCAGGAACATTTGGCACAGCATATGATGCCAGCTTCGGTGATCACATGGCATATATATATATATATATATATATATATATATATATATATATAATATATATATATATATATATTAGTTATGATGGAATGTTGCCGTAGCCGTGAAGGGACTAGAGCATTTCGCCGTATTTGTGCGTATAACGTGAGCTGCAGCAACTCCGCGAAGCTTTAACACCAAGGGGGACATGTACCGAATATTAGTGTGCTGCACTTCACGATACCCCGCTGTTCACACCAACCTGTGATGCTCAGTTGCTATCGTATATCCATGTGTCAGGCTAATAAAGCTGGATATCTACACAAACAAAACAATCCGTGACCTTCACCCAGGTATGTCGTTTTATGAAATGATTGGGGTGGCTCAAGTGGTCCGGAAGATATGGACGGTGTCCTCGCAAACACACTGAGCACATAAGCACGTAAAATGCTATTGCGTGTTGATTATAAGCCGCATTATTTGACTAAGACATATCGAATGCAATATATGAAGTGCATCGCGGTATGAAAAGACGCAGGCATGTTTCGCATTTCTCAGGTTTTGAATGCACATCCGATACGCGGAACTTCTCGGTTGACGTTCTACCACACCATTCATCACTAAATCCAACGGCAGGGCAATCGTGATGGGGCCCCTAAACCGACATGAGAGGCCTCGGACCAATGTGAGAATCCCTGGACTGACATGTGGAGCCACATTTCCACATGGTGGCCGATGTGACGAATTATAAATCATCGGAGAGGAAACGAGATGAACTCTCAGGCGGTGTAATGTTTTCGGAGATATGCGCTCCAAACTACCTTGATAAATGTCACAAAGACTAATACCTGCTATGGTGCTATGCCGTCAGAAACTACACACAGTTTTCGGAGCGCATCCCATCCTTGTGAGACCATATTTTCATTATAGGAACACTTCCACCTACAGACGGTGCACACAAATTATGGGTGCCAACCTCTTACCAAATCTTAGATCCGCCGCTGGCCATGTTATATTGATCTTCGATTATTGCGCGTATCATCATACAAAAATATATCGCAAACGGATAGGGGGAAACCCTCAACATGCGTCATAAATATGCCGTATTGCAATAAACAATAATCGGGCAGCATCCAAGGGCTTCGACCTACACCTTTTATGTAGCCTTAAACTAATTATGGTCGATTCCTCGCCCCGAAAGCCAGGTAAAGCGTGCTTCACAGGACTCCCGGGCGAAAATAGGTGTCCGGAATCTATCGTACGTCCGATAGAGTCCTTATCCACGCGTTCGGAGAGCTCAACCATGTTTTGTCCGTACGTCGGCTTAAGTGTTGGTGTGTCAAATTCGCGGCAAATATATACATATACACTATGTGACTACGGCGCGGGACAAAGACGATTTTCTACTTTGACTTTGCTATAATATCCCTGTAACCTCAACGCTTATCGATTACCGGGGGGCGCTTCCTCGAACCATGCACCTAATTGAAGTGATAAGCGCAATGATAGCATCGATCTACCAAGTAACTTATAATATTGAATAATTAAATATTATAATATTCTGTCCGTCCGGGAGAATATTTGCTCTACCCTTTGGGATAATAAATATATATGGTGTCAGAAGGATTCTTGGTCATCCGGGCAGCTCCGAACGGCTAACAGGAAGCAAACTTTCGAGCGGGATATGGGTGTCACTTTGTGATATTGGCTAAGGGGCCAATTTACCTTTCATATAGCATGTGTCTCCGGATAGGCTAAACAAAAATCGTTGAGCGCAGAAGGGGCATATTCCGAGCTTTCTTAATTTTGGGCTCTACAGGCCCCATAGTTAAGAATATGTCTGATTGGGAGAGGGGGAAATCAATCATTGGGGAGGGCAAACTAATGATTGGATGAGGGATCAGTGCCCATCGTATGTAAAGTGACACCTTTGGGACAGGGCATAGATTCTGAAAATGAATTGCCTTCCGGGCAGCATGGAACGTAAACAGAAAACGAGCGAGTAGACTCCTGCAGGTCCCAGCAGTGGTACTGTCGTTTACCCAGTGCTACCGCCGAATCTGTGTCTAGTGGAAACGTCCCGAAAATATGTTGATAAAATACGTGAGCAAATAAGGCGCTCGTGTGACCTCACGGTACTATAATTCAATAGGGCATCGTCGGGAAAATCGTGGGAATAAGTCATAAAGTGTTGAGGCCAAGTGAGATCAACAGGGGCGTATCAAGTTAAGCCTATATACAAGATTATGTGAAACAGGAAAAACGTACACCGAAAAAAACACCCAATCAAGATTACATCGCGAGTTCCACAAGCACTATCTACCCGAGTACATCCACACCACATCCCCCCGATATCGCGCAACACGAGTGGTCTAGTAACACGAGCGCGAGTCACACGTAATACCCGCATGGATGAGTCTTAGAGCAGCGGATGCGACCCAGGTTCTGTCAGGGTTCCAGGCCTCAACTGTTGTTGGCAGAGGCGGGTCTATTACTGTTGATCGTGGCAGGGCATCCCACCAGACGTGAAGAAAGAAAGTGCATGCACTGAACACTTCTGGGATCAGGACACATCACACCGCAATAACGGCACCATAAAGGAGATCTTGGAATAGTGATCGGCAGGTGGAGAGGAATTGTCTGGGGAAAGAAAGCCTTTTCTCCTCTTGAGAGCGCCAACGGTTGAAGAAGTCGTTGACGTACAGATTCACATTAGTTTTATCGCCGTAAGTTATATCTATACCGTCAATGCAAGACGAAGTTTTGACTGAATAACTTAGCTTGGGTGCGAATTATCAATTCTGTTCGAAGCGCCTCAAGCCCAAATAACTAACTAACAATGGCTGCTTATGAACGTCCCTCTTAGCGTGTAGGGTCATGCTGGTTAGCGCGTCAAAGGCCACCTGCGTGCCAATTTTGAAGGAAATCTGGGTAGTCTGACCCTGTCATTTGACTTTGAATGACTCATGTGTTTATGAACTCTTGGTTCCATGCTCATGCGATCAGCACATCAAGATCTACCTGTGTGTTTTAAGGAAATATGAGCACTCCGATTTCCGTGACCCTGGCCTTTGGCGTCTGTTAACGGCTATTTATGAGCATTCTTCTTAGTCTTTATGTGCATTA
>JAOTOL010000618.1:0-95524 GCA_034440575.1 Imbricaverruca yamaguchii | reverse complement strand
CAGTTTGGCAGCTTGCGTAGCTTTGTTCAACCGAGTCCTTTGGATTCTCCAAGCTGTCTGTGTGCATTTGGCATTCACAAATCAGCCTGCAATTTTTCACGGGAGTTTCGTTTCGTAAAGCGTTTCTCTGAAATACAGATGCCGTTTTAAAATGAAATACAGCACGGAAGCTTACATATACATATAAATATATATATATATGTATATATATAGATAGATAGATACAAAATCTTTAAAATCGGGTAGGGTTCATGTTAGTAGTACAGCAAAAGGCAAAAACAAAAGCAACAAGAGCTGTTCAGAACATACAACTCCGTAATTTAGCCCCCCAGTAGGTATGTAGTATAATGAAAACCTATGTCGTTGAGAATGCATTTATTGACCAAGGAACAATCGCCTACTATGCTACCATGATCGCTAAAATATCGTCTTGCTTTTCAGGATTTAAAGCGCGCAAAAACACATGTAGATAAGATAAATGTATGCCCGTTATGCCCCACGTGGAAACCCATCATGCCCCACCTGGTGGGGTAAGACGGAGTTTTGCAGACTCGTGGGAAACGCTCCCATTAGCACACTAATGCATGGAAGCTGTTGCACCCTCGGACATACCTGCATAAATGTTGGCATGTCTGAGGCCAAATAACAAGGCTATCGTGGCACCGGTTCCTGAGATATGAAGCGTCAAACACTAGCATGCCCGTCTTACCCAACTCTCCCCTATCAAGGGCAGGCCAGTTTTCTCGACTACTTAAAACAGGGACTGGGAGATAAATTTTCTGCATGAGAACCAGTGTTGGATTTTCACTTCTCGGTCTTGGATTCAGGTGTATAATATTTTGGCTTGCCAAAGTATGGAGTGTATAATCTTGAGAAGCACTATGTTATGGGGTGTATAATTTCCCAGTTTGCCAAATTATGGGGTGTATGTTGAAGCACCAAGTAACGGAAAAAAAAAAATATAAATTTAAAAAAAAAAATATAAAAAAAAAAAAGAAAAAAAAAAAAAAAAAAAAAAACTTATAAGGCAACTTCCTGAGCAATGGTAGAGAAAATGATCACAAAAGTATACTTAATCGATGTCAACCAAGTTTATATATCAATACTTGCCACTCCTAGCATAGGTACCAACACCGCATGACTAATACAAATTCACAACATACCTCGAGAGCAGGACGTTCGTGCACCGCTGGGTCTAAAATGGGAGGGTCTAAAATGTTACTTCGGGATATGGGTTTCGGAATATATAATGGGTGAAGGAAAGTTATACTAAAACAATCCGTCTAAAATCTTTTATTCTGTCAACGATGAAATTTTTCTTCTTTTTTAAACGAGAAAGCTGAGAAAAAAATATTGAAGTCAATCCTTATTAATATTAAATGTATTTCAATGCACTTTTTAGTTCATGTCTGGAATGTTTAGTAGAAGCAAGGAATGCCTTGGAAGGATGAAAAGCGACTAGACGGGCGAGGAAATTGCTGCTGTAAAACAGACTATCGTCACGGACGAGCGGAAATTAACGTTTCATTTCGCGCCATGATTGCTATGAAATACCAAAAAATGAAAATATGTTAGAGAAAACTTCCAAGAGAATTATGGGGAACTTTTTTCTCAATTAATAATAATCAGGACTGTGGGAATAAATTAATCATTGGATCAGAATGAGGCTTATAAGAGTGTAGAGGATTAGGTCAACACACGTAAATCTGAATTTGTCCGGAGTGGGGAAACCTCGCGGTCGGAGTGGCATGAATACAACTATTCCCGCTTGTTGATGAAATTCGGAAACAATATAAGTCATGAAATCGAAAGAAGGTGAAATTTATGGTTCTATGGGTCTTCATTTTGGAGCAATGTCTTAGCAGGTTTTAGAAACGTTTTGGTACCATTCAGGCAATTTTCATGTGGAAAATCCTTCCGATATCTTTTATGTATATCGCTCCTGACTGCTTAATGATATAAATATGAACGGTTTTATCCATCCCAATTGACGCAGAACATATCATTCTCCAAGGAACCAAGAGGAAATGCATTATCCATGGCTTTTCGTGGCAATGGTTCAAATAGCTCCGGCGGGAGTGGGAGATGGAGAACGGTGAACTCATTTAATCCAAGAACGCGGTCGGGCTGGTGAAGGTGAATTCCTATATTTGGTTAGCGCAGCGTAGTGGTTTTTTTTATTCAACGAAGGATTTTCTTTAAAGATCTTCCCTGCCATCTGGAAGGAATGGGGTCCGCTACACAAATTTGGTCAGCGTTGGTTTCCGATGTATAAAATCACGCTGAGTTCAAAAATGCTCATATTGAACGTTGAAAATGCCGAAATCATGGAGAAAATCCACTTTCTTTAAATGCCCTCGGGGCAGTATTCACGCGTGACGTCACTCGATAGTAAGCCAAATGGCGCATACGAGACAAACAATATAAACGCGTATACAAGGTGGGAAGTTCATGCGGCCTTGGGAAGTTCGTTCGTTGTGGAGGGTATCTATTAGTGTTTTGAGACATATTTTTTCGCATTAAAGTCAGTCAGATTGGACTATTAACTGGAAGGATGGAGCCTGGGTATGTAAAAGGGGATTCTAGAAACCTCCCTGACATAAATCACATCATGGTAGCTGAGTTTTTCTCCAAGTCCGACCTCCACGTGTCTGCTGAGATCCGGGCGGTGAAGAATCAGAGGTGAGACATGATGGTTACAGGGGGTTTGAGATTGTGGTACAGGAGGGCGGGGAGCAGCAGCTGGCATAATTAATTTATGCTACTGGTTTTACCAATTAAAACTGGCTGGCAGAAAATGCTGGTGGCAAAAGGATTTTAGTAGGAATGATGACATCAGTTGGCTGCCTATGGCTGATGGATATGGCTACATCCACAGCAATCTACAATTTCATAGACTTTTCCCCATGTTTGTACAAGGGGGGATATATAACATGCATCAAAGGTGGTAAATGCAATGAATAGGTTAGGGCACCATTACTCCATATCATGCACATAGTGTCCCCTAAGACAAGTATGATGGTCATAATTTGGCCTTGTTACTTGTAAGTTGGAATTTACCCCTATTCTTTAACATGCCCATCAGCTTATATTCTAACTTTTTGTAGATACAGAAAATAATAGTTAGCAACCATAGATCACTGACTGACATGGGGCCTAGTGATCATTTGGCAATTTCAAACAGGTCAAATAATTGTATTGTTCACAGAAATGCTTAAAGCTGTGTCAGCAGGCCTCGCATACATGCCATGGCATATGATTTATGTGCATGTTAAGTTTGCAGGTACAAATGTGCTTACCTAGGTACCTATACCCACCATTTAGATGTGGTCAGTTGACAAAGGATCATGAATTTCTGTAAAATTGGAATGAATCATTTCATGCAGAATATTAAAAGACAGGCTCACACATACCATGTGTTGACAACCTGGGTGGGCATTTCTGGATTACTACCAGGATGCAGGCACTAAAGGATGAGGTCAGGGCCCTTAAGGCAGAACTTTCCAAGCTCAAAGCTTCCCTTGCTTCACAGGGATAGCCAGAAGGGTAAAATGTAAAGGGCAGTCTGTAGCAGGGGCATCATATGCCCAGGTGGTCACAGTGGGTATGATGGGAGGAGTTTGAAATTGTTGAGTGTATTATGCAATAGCAAGAGAGTCTCTTATTAAGTCTGAACGCTTTATGAATTTGTGTGGGGTGTGCCTAGCAGTGGATTCAGCACCTTCCTTTGGGATGTGATGCTGATGAGATTGTCTATGGTGGCACGATGGGTGTGATGGGAAGAGCTTGTGATTGTTGAGGGTGTTATGCGGGAGCAAGTGAGTGGTGCTAGACAGGCTGGGATACATAGCTTCCTAGGAACTTGGGATAAGGATTGATTGGGGTGGGAGTATGTACATTTCTAGTACCTTTTCTAGATAGGCTTAACCCAGATGGGCCCCTGTGGCTCTTATTAAGCCTTAATACTTTATGACTTTATGACTTTTATAAAAACAAAGGCAGGAAAACATTCTTTTGGTTACAAAAACCAAATAAGGCAGCTGATCTGGATGATCGATTGTCACATGAGCTGGATGATGGCCAAATTTTCGTAAACAGCATCAGCTAATCAGCGGTGGTCATAGTTTTTCTCTACAGGATGGTGTCTGGCATTACCCACTGTCGGGGATTGCCCTGCCTTCCCCTACTGTACAAATGAGCATTGACAGCATTGACTAGGGGCAAAGGTGGATCCAAGGGGTAGTGAAATGAATCCATTGACAGTTATTGCATACACACACATTACAAGAAACGAAAAGTGGTCTCGCTGAGACCCAGCACCCAAAATAGGAGTTTTAGTCCCCTCACAGTCTGAGCAGTGGGCAAAAATTGTACAAATTGAATTTCTCCAGTTTTTCCATTTTCAGGCAGAGGTTGAACTTACCTCAAAATGATCTTCACAGCAGAACCAGGGAGCAGAAGACACCAAACTGTCCTTATCGTCACGCCTCGCCATTTGGGCCCATTTACGTCGGGGTTCAACAGCACGGGGTACTGGTAGGAATATTTTGTTAGGCGTGAGAGAGGTAGAATTAGTGCACTGAGGCACAAAACACCACTTATAAGTCACAGTTGAGCTCATTTTCATGGACTTTTACGCACAAATTCGAAACTCTCGCCAGCACGCTATTCCCCCACCCTCGTCAGGCGCAAATAACCTTGTAAATAATACCCTTGGCAGTCGTACTATCGAGTGACGTCAGTGCTTTGTCAGCCAATCAGATTATTGGAATTAAATGACGTAATTAATAGGTTTTTAACAATTTTTTGTACTTTTTAGCTTATATAAATCACAAATAACAAGCACATACTGACTTATAATTTAAAGCACATATACCCAACATAATCTTTACCCGGCTCAAAAAAGTGTAGCAGACACCATTGACTGCGTGTTTGGCTCCAGGTATTAGAGGCTGTATTATCTGACTATGTAGGCACCTACCTACTTACCCATACCTATTTTTTAGATATCTTCGCGGTGATTCGAGTTATTGATTTGGATAAACCAAAGCTGTAAGCTTGTGTTGTGTGACGGGATATATTCAGGTAATACAAGGAGCAGGACATGATAATATTAATTGCTGCGATGTTTTGCACACAAGCGTAGAAATGAACAAAACTGGTTCCTTTGCTTTTGTCTGGAACATTTTGTTTTCACTTACCACATTTTTAAGCGTGAATGTTTTTCTTTCAAAAGGGGGGCTGGGCCTCTTCAGTGCACATTGACTGCAGATATTATAGATATGCATGTATTCAAGCATTATTTGTGCATTCATGAAATGTTCAGGAATTGTTAGGTGCATCCTGTCCCCATTCTCCATTGAATACCATTATACTTTTAACATTTCTGGTCTGTGACTTTCTGAATGGACAAATTTGCAGTTTAAGGTTATTTGATTTCTTGAAATTTATTTTTCCTGCAATGATTATGAATGTGTTCATAATATAGGTACTTACATGATGTGACTGCACATTTTTTTGGCAAGGGCAGTTGGGTAGCAAAATGACACCAAAAAAGTGGCTCGGGTTTGGTTGGGAAATATACCATGATATGTGATGTTAAAAATGAAGAAAAATCTGCAGCCTAACCGGATGCAAGAAAGCCTTTTTAATGCAAATTTTATATGCAATTTTTTCCTTTAACAAATTAAAATTAAATGGCCTATTCTAACCAAACAGCCTATGCTATCCCAAGTGTTTTTTTAATTCAAAAACTTCATAATCCTGAATGATTCCGAAAGGAATTTGATAAATGGATAACTTACAACAAATTTTTTTTTAGCATAACTTAGCCAAACCTAATACCTTTGTATGCTTCATGGAGGCAAAATGTGTGTAAAACATGTGTGGAAAAGTAATAGTGCCCATGACAATTCCTATGCTGTAGCAAAACATGGCTCATATCCACCAATATTTTGGAGATTTGGGGAAGTGCTACACCTTGTGGCTTAGCAGTTGTGTGGATGCCACTCTAGCTCTTGGTGTTCATCCATACATTCTTCTGGGCACATCTGGACTCTGTTCTGAGGCTTGTCCACAAATGGAGAACATACACATGAATGCATTGGTGGCTGTTTATTAATTCACCTGCACCTCACCAGAAATCGCACATGCACAAATGGAATGTTATGGAATGACATGGAAGATGGAATGTTGTGAAATATGGAATGTTCAGTGGCATTAAGATCATATTCAGACTGGAGTGATCCATATTTTGCCATCCATTGACATATGTTGTACTTGTGCATGCTAGCAAAGTGATATTCTTCCAATCTGGCTGGCATCTCATTTTCGGCTCCACTCCTGCCTCCTCTTGGAATGTGCGTACAGAGGACCCAAAATAACAAATGTGTATTATCCTCAATTATACTGGAAACTTCATGTGGTAGGGGACCCAGTATGACTCTCTTATGAATTTTACTCTCCACCCAAGTTATCACTATTGTATAATGACATCTAGCTGTCTTGCTAGTTAAGTATGTCTTCATCCAGCAATGCTAGGAGTGTATTTTTTCCGGAGTGTATAATTCTTTGGATTGTAAAAGTTACAAAAAAGGGCCACTTTTCCAACGCTGCCCATGCCTGTACGCTAACTGTACTAAACTGGTGATTACTGTTGACCTGTGCCACCACTGGTACCAGGTCCTTCACCTTGGCACCAGGCCTGGTGATCCACCTCCCTGTCCCTCTTATGGCTAGACATAAAAATGAACAGTCACACTGCACTTATGAATACCACCAACTTAGTACCAATTAAACTATCTTAAACTTAAACACCAAAGACTCTATGCACCATAAAATTAAATAAAGTATGTTAGGAAAACATTAGTTGTCTCTAATGTACTTATGATATCTACACACTTTAATATCTCTAACTGAAGAGAAAAAAAAAATTAATACTAAAATACTCCAAAAATGAAGATGCCCATATACCTCTACAATTACCCGGTATATGGAGATATATCTAGTGTAATTGAAGTTAACTATTTAAATCCTAACTATCCTAAACTTCCACACCAAAAAGACCAAAACCTATTCCTCTACACTACAGATATCGAAGCCACGAGGCCGCGCCTAAAAACAAGATGGCGCTCGGCGTCTCGCTACAGTCTTCATAACAATGGTTGTCCCTGAGGTGAAGCAAACCTTAATGACGTCATTGTTGCAATCATTGGGTGGGGGAAACCTGGTCCAGTTGATACAATTTTGACGAAACTCAATATAACTCATCAGTTTGGAGGGGTAGCGAGGAGATAACTACACCTACCGGCTACGCCGGCAACCGGCTACGCCAAGCCTGAACCTGGCATCATCACGATATTTTGTTTTCGTGGCGTCCTCTGGGCTTTCCACCACAGAGCACATAATCGGGCAACTATCGGTTCATCAACCTACCCCGCAATATGGTTAAATTGTTACTGAAGATGGGTTAAGTTGATAGAATGTAGGTTAAGTAACCTATGTTATGAATACAGGTGGTACTAGTTTGCGCCTTTTGAAGGGTCCATATTTCACGTTTACAGTAATAATACTGGTGTGAGTCTTGACTGAACATAGCTAATGGTTTATGCCATTTATGGAACGCTCAAACGTTCATTCCATAGATATCTTGATGCAGTTTTAGCAGACACCGTAATACAAGTACGCAATTGTACGGTCATTTTGTTCCATTTCCAATCCATAACACGTTGAAACAGGCTGCATGTTAAGCACGAAATTAAACACATTTAACGGTCGTAAAGTTGAGAGAACATGATAATGAGCCGACACTTAAAATGTTAGCAAGTGGGCGACAAATTAGAAATTAACGGCAAAGCAAAGGCATTTAAATATTACTTTCGGTCTAAAAATGTGTCACATCGTTACCATTCTGTAGTCGCGGGTCGAAAGTACTTGGCTTGATTTTTCCGCGAGAAGGGTGTGTCAGTAGCAGCATGTGCAACAGTAGCTATGGCAACCGGCTTCATGCTTTTGGAGAAAATGTTGTTGTATCAACCATCCCGTGTTTCAGCTAGACCCGGTCACCCTACTTCTATTTTCACGGCTATTTAATGTGTTTGCATGGCAACTCCGAAAGCTGTCACCTGAACTGTGCCATTTTGATCCTCTGACATCGGTGTTTACATAATCATAGGCATCATGTTTGCTTTCAAAACGCTGCGGAAAGGACATTGCAAAATATTGTGATAAAAGATAAAACCGGGTGGATGTAGGGCTGGGTGTTACGGAGACTGGGACGGTATCTTGTAGTTAGATTGAGTGAGCCATTCATCTCAAAACAAAACATCTGGGTATAACTCTAAAAATATCGCCACACCCCACAACGGCGATAGTTCTCAAACAAACCTTGCTGGCCTCCATACCAATCGCTCCGCCGCCTAAGAAAATCGTATCAGAGTCCACACAATCGTTGGACTTCATCTTCCCGATAAAAATCGCGATGGAACTTGAAAAAGTGCACCGTGGCCTCAAAGCTTGCACAGGGTTCCGGAATGGCTCAGTTTGCATCAATAAAAACCAGGGGCCCTCAAAATATCGAGTAGAGTTTAAAACAAATTGAATCGAGGCTTACAAATCGATGCGCTGGACGAAAAATCGCGCCGACTGAGAGCTCAAGGCTCAGGGCCCTCAATGTTGTCATTGCTGAACGTGTGGCGTAGCATCTGCGAGTGTGCGTCTACCAACGCAAACATGACCCGTGTTCAACTGAGGAACTAGGAGTTATTGAAGTAAAGTTTAGGACAGATCACTTTAGGTTTCATAGACGTTCGTAAGCTACGTTCTTGTCGATTAGCAATCGTGTGGTGCATATTTTGGGAATGGGATGGGAAAGGAACTCTTACTATCACCCCGCAAAACATTAATGTCCTTCGCCCTCAATCGTTTGGGACAGTACATTCAAAAGTTACATTGTTTCACTAGATTACCGACGTTTCGTGCCTCAGACTTGATCACCAAATATCAGCAATTGATTATGTAATCCGAATGTTGACAATTTCTTGAAGTAATAGTCATTCATTTTAAGAACCTTTTCATGGTTATGAAAGCATTGGAAGTTGTATTTTCCTCCCATGTATGCATAGATTGCAATCTGCTACGAAAACAGGTGTTTACACAGTTTTTGGTGCCTCACAATTTGATTCCTTATCTATGATGACACTTCGTTTGTACTTGTCCCCCCCTCCTTCGGAATAAGGGATTAACTAGTGGTGCGCTGCATTGGTGTAACCATTGAGGGGGCTGTAGAGGGGACATGTCCCACAATTTCTGAAAAGTGGCGATTTGTCCCCCTCAATTTTGTCGTGTTCCCCCAGCCTCAGCTACCCGAGTATCAGCTCTGCAAAATTATACTTAGTCATTCATAAAGTGAAAATATATATACCAGAGAGTCACGAAAAACACTAAAAGCCGATCTAGCCAATCAACGAGCTTCACAGGCCATCTGTAGTCACAAAATATCCGAATGATAAATCAGCAAACGTATTTTTTCCGTTCACATACATTTTCGCTTACGTACATTTGCTTACATATATTTGTGTACGCACATCTGCCATACGTCCTTTCGCTTGAAGTACATTTGTCTGGCTACCTGGAGTGTGCATTTCACCTGCGAGAACTGGTTACCCATAATTAAATTATAACCCGCATCTAGTATATCGGATTTACTGTGCAGTTCGCGTGCGTTACGAGTTGGTTCTGATTAATCACGCGGGTCGCCCGCCCCCCCCCCCCCCCCCCCCCCCCCCCCCATTTCCGTCACATACATTTTCGCTACGTACATTTGCTACATATATTTGTGTACGCACATCTGCCATACGTCCTTTCGCTTGAATACATTTGTCTGGCTACCTGAGTGTGCATTTCACCTGCGAGAACTGGTTACCCATAATTAAATTATAACCCGCATCTAGTATATCGGATTTACTGTGCAGTTCGCGTGCGTTACGAGTTGGTTCTGATTTAATCACGCGGTGTCGGAATATCCCTTTTTATCTTCGGATAGCTCTTGCTGTGGGAAGTAACTTTTTAATATCTGAGCGACCGTCAGGCCAGATCATCTTTCCGCGCTCTCAAGGGATGAATTATTCATGTTTGGCTGAGTATGTGTGCGCACATCTAATGCACATCGGTTTAATTCATTCAGCAGTAGTGAAGTTTCCGCATAATGCAGTCGCACGCTAAGTCGTATACGTCAAGGGATCAAGTGAAAAGCTCCAATCTATTTCCGTATGCTAGCATTATAACTTGTTGGAAATTGCTGCTGAAATTTAAACTTTCCCTCTCTTACTTTTGTCTCGAAGTTATAGTGTCGGAGGGTATTTGCATAGTTCGCTAAAATTTTGCTTAATCTAGCGACATGTCGACACCACACATAGGGCTACATCATGACCATAATGTTCGATGTATCGGCCTACATGTGGGAAGTGATAACCGTAGGCAAGCTAACGCATGTCCGCTAGATCATTTTGAACATGGTGCTACACGGCTCACGACAGGTTTGTTAAGGGTGGATTGGCGTAAAATAGGGCATGCACTAACGGATCCCGGTGAATAATGCAGAGTTATTCCATGTGTTCAAGGACGATAAGCTATTATACATGAATATATATATAACGAAACTAATGAAGTTCTGCATTGCTATAGACATAGCATATGGCTTGGATACATGACACTGCTATTTGCAAGTTACACCGTCACGAAACTACACCAAAAACCACCATGCTACATTGCTGTTCAGGGCTGGGTTCCTGTCCCTAATACCGATCGGCTCATATATTTTTATGTCGGCATGGTCCCTCATTTGATAAAATTTGGTATGCTGAAAGGATTGCCATGCTTAAAATCTATATAACCTTAGGTGCGAAGATTTCCTATTTCCTGTCTACATTACCTTCCCTGTATGCGCATATTTACCTGCTACCAGTATAACCTTCACCTTTACTTGCTGGCGTCATGCACGTTTTGGCATTCCCATGTGGAAATACCCACAGAAAGTGACCACTGGATCTATTGCAAGAGGTCCGGATGATCTAAAGCCACTGCGATTTTTCATGGTGTTTTTTCGCTGCCATAACGCATACATAACGTAGTATAACCGTCTCTTTTACTTGCTGCCGTTATCCACTTTTCGCGATCCCCGTGAGGGAATACCTCCAGAATATGATCCCTGGATCTATTGGAAGAGGTCCTGATGATCTTCACCCACTGCTATGATTTCATGGTGGTTTCTTGCTATAGTATACACATAATGTGGTACAGCCTTCTGTTTTGCTTTCTGCTGTCATGCACTTTTTGGAATCCCCATGTGGCAATACCACCAGAATATGATTCCTCGATCTATCGAAAGAGGCCCGGGTGATTTGGAGTCACAGCGATTGCTTCATGGTGGTTTCGTGCTGTCCTAACGTATACATAATGTGGTGTAGTTTTCTCTCTTGCTGCCGTCATGCCATTTTTGGCATCCCCGTTTAGAATTACCGCCAGGAAATGGTCCCTGGATCTATTGGAAGAGATCATGGTGATCTGAAGCCACTGCGTTTTTTTCATGGCGGTTTCACTCTGCCCTAAGTCATATGTAACGTTGCAAAGCCATCCGGTTTCCTAATGGGCGAGTATCGCTGTCGGATACTCGCCCTGAACAGAGTTCTGTCTCACTCTCTGGTGAATATAGAATGGGGTTTGAGACAAATACATATCATGACAAAACCTTATGGACCTGTAGTGAAGATGTTCCTGGCAGGCTGAAAATTATTGTATAATGGACTAGCTGTGTATCTTCATGAAGCTAGGCATGAAGTTAACAGTGTATCCTTACAATGCAGAGGATTATATAGCATGAACATAAGTGCAGCAATGTATGAATATGCATGAATCCATGAAATACAAACTCATACCGTGCGTCTTTAAAAAAAAACATGTGAAGCTGTAGCATAACCAGAAATTCGGCTGAGCTGACACACTTAATGGCTGAATCATGACATTGGCCAAACCCAAGTAATTGTCAGCTAATGCAGGAGGGATTTGGAGGAAGGTGATGGGGCAGCACCAGCATAGATAGCCTGATTTGAACTAAAATTATCCTTTACTCAAGCTCTTCAGAAAAACAGGGAACATTATATTTGAAGAAAAAGTATTGTTTTCAACTAGAGCTTGCACCTAAACCATACAAATAAGGTTTTTGGCGTCAGCGATTTATTAAATCTTACATAATCCAAGCTGAATGACAACGGGCTGGCTGGAACGACCCATGAGTTGAACACTTAACAGCGTTGAATATCATGGTGGGTCATGGTCTCACCCGTCGCCACTCTTCGCCCGCGACCAACCGGCGTGAGAGATTGGCGACGCTACATGGCTGAACGGTCGATGTGTCGTAAACCCAAGAACCGACCGCTGAATATCATGACTGAGTCTACAGGCAAAGAATTTAGACTAATCATCTCAGCACTGATTACAGGCAAAAAAATGCAGGCATACAAATATACATGAATAAATCCAGAAGTACCCAAACCTCGATCCCATTCAGCGACTTACGAGGGCTCAAGTTTGTTTTTAGAAGTCTTGTGTGCGTCACAATTGTAGGCATGTATTTTAAAGAAAAATAGAAGTGATAAGATGTTCCGATATTAATATATGATTCTCTTCAGATCTAAACAGGGAAATCAAATTGGAATTGTTTTTTTCATTTATCTTAACCTTATATTAATACATTTCACAAATACTGCAAATATTAGCAAACATTGTTTATCAAGAACATTGGATGAATAATTTCATCCTAGGGCTGGCACATTCCAGGGGCATGAAAAACACATGAAAATACAGGGGAATTTGTGGATGAATACTGGCGAGCATGATGGATAAGTCAAAGATCAAAGGAGATATTTGAACGTCTGATCATTTTCTACACATTATAAAATGACAATAGCGCTCTGCCGCGCGCGGTACAAGGAATTATTCATATGTTCATCTGTGGGTTTTTTCGGCCAGTCTGAAGGATGAAAAATCCAGGTAAACGCGGGGCTTGATATACGGAAGTGCTACGAATAAGTCGCAGAACAACTAGGATTTACCAACTCTTCGTTCATTTTATTACGTGAAATTTAGCACAAAACCACTTCCGAAGGTTTTCCTAACGTGCCATATTTTTTTTACAACGCAAGAGCTCCTGACGTGTGGATGCTTGGAAAGTATGCTGAAAATGGAGACCAGTTCCTTGGTGATATGGCAGGAGAATACTATAAGTGAACAAGAATATAATTATTTCAAGTTCATTTTCTGATATGAGCACAAAAAATACTCGACATGTGCACATTTAAGCGAAAATTATGGTGTTTTTCAATTGCCATTTGTCGATAGCTCACTGGCTTTTTCATTCGTCACAGGTAACAATCTGAATGCCATAATTCTCCCGTGTAGTGGAAATATTTGATCCTATTTTTTCATGGCATTTTTTTTATTGTTCTAAGTCCTTTCCAGTATAATAGCGTCCCAGCCGTGCAGAATAAATATATAAAAATAAATTGCGATGTGTGCATTGCGTCCTGTGGCACTATAATATGTATGCGCTTCAACCTATCTATATTGTAGAAATGCAGCTGTTTGCATTGCATAATCTCATTCAAAATGGTGTGGTCCCCGCATTGTCCCGACTAGAAGCTGCCTCAGTCACACCGTGATCTAGTGGAGGTCGCGGCGACTTGCCGGCGATATTAACTGCAGATAATATGTCGCACCACTACCACTGACCCACACTAATCTGTATCCGTTCTTTGACAGTAAAACAGCTGCTGCCTCAATCCTGTGTGCCGGAATCCTGCAACCCTGGTTTGGTTTGGCCGCATCGTCCGTCCAACACCTGCATCGGACCTTCCCGTCATTCTTCTGAGGTTGCTTTTTCACCTACTGCGTTCTTGTTTTCGTCCTGTGTTCTTACGTCGTTGACTCGCTGCTTGGATCCGTGTGTATCAGGCAGACTCAGACTTAAACGGTTATGGTTGTTGATGCAATAAGACTCATAATTTATGTTCCGAGTGTGTACTACATCATTGGCGTTGAAAGAACGTGGAACGATGGACGAACACAAGAGAAGCTGTTGCTTCATTTCAACGAATCCAAGTCGCGTTGTGGATATGCAAAATAATTATCTCCGTGAGATAGTACGATTTTGGTTTCGCTGTTGACTGGCATTCGTAGAAACTATCCACATTTCTAGTCACGCTCGCGATCATATCGATTCGAAGTTCAGCCATGCACAATTCAAAATTGTTATTGGCTTGGTTAGTGCTTCCGTTGATGGCGTCGGTGCTCACTGTTCAGATGCTTGATTTCACGCTTATATTAAATGTTGATGGTGTGCTATATTATTTATTTACAAAGTCCAGCTGTTTGATCGAGTTGCGGCATGGCCTTCACCAGAGATGATGCTCCCTTGGGACCAAATGACTAAGGACATAAACATATCACAAAAAGCAAAACAAAAGCAGTGTCAGTATTAGCGGCATTGCCATAGTTACGCTCCAGTTACAGCCGAAAAGCAGACGCAGAAATGTGCAGACAGATTATTCGAAAGTCCTGTCACACACACTGAACTGGTGATACGGTCGTTGTGCGGGCGCTGGTTCAGCCTTTGAGGACGTGACAGGTCACAGGTATGATAACAGTTATCTGGATTGCATAGGTTAGCATCGCCACCCAGGGATGTAGGCTTCGTGATCAGGTCTGCATGATGAGGACTGGTCAGCGAGGCAGTGGCCAAGGTAGATGGTACCTGCAACACAATGCCAACCAATCAAATGTACCCACTTGCAGATCATGGCATTTGGGTGAGGCCAGCATCCACGTTGTACATGCAGGTTTAAGTGGCAGGTCCTAGATGCGCGACATTTATCTTCTCCAAGGACGGAACAGTCAATTACTTCGCATTTACCTTTGTATCTTTCCACGCATCACAGTCTGCCATCATACACATTGTGGAAAACCACAGCCATCAAGCACCCGGCATGCACAGGTGAAACAAACACGTCCAAGTATAACATGCAATGCAGGTCTGTGATAGGGTGGTGCACAGGTGCCCTTACGCAATGTGTGGCAAGATTAATGTGAAGAAGTACCAAACAATGGAATTACCTGTTTCATTTCAAGCACCGCGCTACATTCATGAAATCAATAAAGAAAAGGAGAAGCAAAATGAGAAGCATGTGAAGGTACTGACCTTAACAATGTGGTTCAGGAAGAGTGGACGCAACATACAATTTGTCCAAATTTGTATGATTGTTTGCTACTCTGGCCATGTGTTTATTTTATTAGTATGATGCCGCAATCTGGGTTTTCATCATGATGCATCTATTCAGCATTTTTCATCTTTCACTATCTCAGAGTGATTTTTTTCATCCGCACAGGTACTGAAAAAGTAATTTTAAGACACTGTGATGGGTGGGCAAGTGCTATAAGTGACTCAACAGGAGAAGGATCTAGGTGTTATTCTAAGCACAAAATTGGGGGCATCAGAACAGACCAGGGAAGCCAGGAAGGAGGCACTGAGAATGCTTGGGGCAATAAATAGGAATGTATCATACAGAAGTGAGGAAGTGATCAGGAAGCTTTACGTGCATATGAGAGGCCACATTTGGAATACTGCATCCAAGCTTGGTCTCCTAGCTATGAAAAAGATTGTTGGCTTTTAGAGAGATTACAAAAGAGGGCTACAAAAATGGTTGATGTTATAAGCAACCTGGCATATGAAGAAAGATTGAAGAAATTGAATATGTTTTCACTTAGATATAGAAGGCTTAGAGGAGATCTCATAGAGGTCTTTAAATTTGTCCATGGTCTGGAGAGGGGATATCTTGTGGAAATGCTTGAATTTAACAGAAATGATGCAATTAGAGGTCATCAATTAACAATTAAAGTTAACCACAGCAGAACAAGGTTAAAACAGTCTTTCTTCACCAACAGGGTAGTAGAACACTGGAAACAGCTGCCAGAAACTATTGTAAGTAGCAGCACATTGAACGTCTTTAAAAGCAGCATAGACAATCATTATAAGAACAGAGGGCTTGGTTTTCAGTGTTACAGGGAAGGCTGATCGAGGGATTTGGTGGACAACTGGTTGAGTGTACGTAGTACAACCAAGAAGTGCCCTTGTGGCTCATAGTTGCACTTATCTTTTAGGTATTTATGTCTTTATGTGTTTATGTCTTTATGTGTTTATATATATATATATATATATATATATATATATATATATATATATATATATATATATATATATATATATATATATATGCGTGTAAAGTCCTTTCCGCAAAATGTATGTTATTATTTTTTTTCCGGAGAAGGGCTATGCTCGAAATATATTAGGCTGATTTATGATCATATTTTACATAATTCATGTACTTGGTTACTTGTCATGATCGTCGTTGACTTGTCAACACTACCTTCCCCATGTGGCCATGTGCTCGTCTCGCCTAATGACAAATAGCTAAGCGACTGGCGCCTTTGCCGCCAGATCTTGCCGCGAACTTGGAACTACCTGGTGTGGTCGGCACGCCGATAACATCCCATCCACGACCGTACAGCCATGGGGAGCAATCCGCCCCCGACGCTTGCGGGAACGGCTGGCAGCGGCTCCATACCATATCTTGCCGCTTCCGCGCCTCCATCCGCTGTGCACTCCCACGCCCCCAGCCGTCCCACTTTCCCACCTGCAGTCTCCGTGCGCCGCCCTGCTCCCGACGCCCCCAGGAGCCCTGCCCTCCCAACGACCAGCCTCACTGATCCTGCCGCCTTAACTTATCCTCCCCTCCCAACGACCAGCTTCATTGATCCTGCCGCCTTAGCTTATCCTCCCCTCCTAACGACCAACACTGGTCGTCGTCCTGTTCCGTGCTCTGAAAATATTCCATGGGTATGCCGGCGCCATGGCTCGCGAGCGGGCTGCGGGGGCGTGGGCTGCCGACGTCTCCACCTGTGCTCTCTCTTCCTGGCCGGCATCTGCACGTCCAGCACGTCCTGCCGCAACGGCCACTCTCTCACCACTGTGCACAATCAGGTGAGCAGAACGTGGAGCTAGTGCACACACGTGAAATCGGCTCGTCGCACACGGCAAGGTGAGATAGACGAGAACAATTGTGTGCACGCCACAAGGTGAGAGGAATTGCACATCTCATTCCACACTGCGATACGATGGAATTGATAGCCGCCCAGTGCACCCCTTAGGAGAAGAGAAGTCCCAATGGCGGTTTGCAACGACATTGGTGTAACATTTTTGGCAAAGTAATTGAAAATGGACGTTGTAATATGTACAATCGGTGTAGAATTGGAACCGTGGAAACTTAGTAAGAGCTGCATAATACTTGTGGGTTTCCCGCCAAACAGTTAGACTTTGGTGAATGAAATACCAGGAGGAAGGCGTGACAGGATTGGAGTCAAGGAAGAATAGATGGAGCAGACAATGCTTGACTACCCCGAAAGAGGACTAGGCAGTGGATTCGGTAAGATGAATTGTTGAGATCGCAATACATGCATATATTGCTATCCCTAATCGTGCAAAAGAAGATAAAAGGCTATAAGAAGCTAAAGAGAGAGAGAGAGAGCTCTCGGGTGAGCACTGTATGACCGAAGCAGTCGATGCGCCCCTAAGCCCAAATAACCAACCAGACGTTTTGGGGCCCTCCCGGCACGGAAAGGGATATATATATATACATATATATATATATATATATATATATATATATATATATATATATATATATATATATATATATATATATATATTCTCTCTCTCTCTCTCTCTCTCTCTCTCTCTCTCTCTCTCTCTCTCTCTCTCTCTCTCTCTCTCTCTCTCTCTCTCTCTCTCTCTCTCTCTCTCTCTCTCTCTCTCTCTCTCTCTCTCTGGGGCCTGGAAAAATGTCCGCTTCGAAGGTCTGAAAGGGGCGAGGATGGGCAAGTGCTTAAGGTGCTGAACTCCAGTTACAAAGGTCCCGGTTGCAACTCTCGCACCGTTTGGTGCATTTCTGAATCCCGCAGCTCACAGACGACACGGTGTGAGGGGACACTATTAACCGTGATTACGCAGAAAGTGCGTCGTGAACCACCCAATAAACAAAAAGCGTCCGAAAGCGTGCGCCGTGAATCTACAGTACGATCACAAAGCCTGCAGTGGCTTCCATGAACTGACGGTGCACGCTCATGATTGCGCCATTTTTCAGTTTTCCGGCGGATCCAAGCGCTGCTTGCTCCTTCCATGTGTTTGGTATTGACCGAGCGTGATTGACAATTGATGTATTTGCATTTTCAATAGAATGTTTGAAACTAGGTGTGTATAATTAACTAATGAAAGTTTTCCCCTCACTGTGAAAATGTTCGCTATCGCAAAGTCATCTTTTTATACGGCCATCATGTCATGCATTATGTTTTTCATCATATGATGAAAAACATAACAAAACAGCAAACAACTCACTATATGTATAGAGTGAGATCTGTGGGTGCAGTGACTGTGCTGTGAATTGCTGGCGTATGAGGCCCGTGGCTCATCATTTGGTAAGATGCACTAGCTGGCGTCGGCCGGAGGCGTCGTATCGCGCCGAGTATGGCTGCAATGGTGGTGCTGAGGTGTTAGATGTCGTCTGCAGAGCCCTGACCTTTTGACCCCGAGCGGTGGGGCGGCGAGCGTGCTGTTTGCGAGGAGCCGAAGGGGGATGCTGTGCTGTCGTCTCAACCTCTCAGCCAACCAGGCAACTGGTATTCTTAGTTGCTCGATCGGTTGTCCGTCGAATCCAGGGCACGTCGGGTGGCTATTAGTGCCACCGTCAGCGCCCACAGCCTACCCCGGAGGTGAGCTGAGCGCGGCGCATGCATGAGTTCTATGCGGCGAAAGGTCTGTTGGTCGTTCTCCAGCAGAGACTACGCACCGAAACAGTCACGATAAGTATATGCGTATTGTGCATGCAGCTGTGACACGCGCGGCGCACGGGGCCGCTGTTGGGGGCCCCGCGCGAGGGGTCAACTTTTCCTCGCGTAGAGGCCTGAACATGTGGAAAGCTCCATACTAACAGTTCAGATGTTGCTCAGATGGCCTCTCGGGGATAGAATGGGTAAATGGAAGATACAATCCTCATTGTTAGGCACCTACAACTTTTTCCTCCGATTTTTCCTGCCAACTTCAAGGTGTCATTGAAGTATGAGGGAGAAGTTCCCTTTATGGATATAGCGTTGTATGCTTTTGAGAGGGCAATTGGTATTATTGGGCTCCAGGGTATTCACAAGACAAGTTGTCATACATTTCACGTCCACAATGCAAACATTATGGGTCAAGTAAGTATGGGTTAACTAGGATTTGTTACTGAAAGTTATGATTGTTTTAGTTTGAAAATATTTTAAATTGTTTTGATTGTGTAATGTTCTAATGCTTTAGGTTATTAATGTGATGCTTTTTAAGGTAAAAATATTGTTTCGATTTTTTCACGAAAAAAAATCCTTTCATTGCTAGGCTATGTTGCACATTGTCATGTTGCACTTCTTGTTTCATTTTCTGGTATCATTTTTGTATGATATGTTTAACTAACTCGACAGCTTTATCAATTCGGCCCGGCAGCAGCGCCTCCCCGGCCGATTTCCAGGTGCGCCACTGCACAACAATATCAATACTAGGAACGGGAACTGTGTCTCCGGAGGATTGGTTGGTACCGCGCCGCCATCCGACCCGTCCCCATTGGAAAGGAAAAAGGCCGTCAGATGTCACCTATTTGATTTCCCTTATCATGTTCCGAACACGTCTAGTATTTGTGTAAAAGGATGACAATCTATTATTTTATTTCCTATATTTCTGCTTTTATGCAGCCCCTCCCCCGCCATGACCTGCCTTATCTCCTATCCACGAAAGGCTGCGTAGGAGCTTCTCGCACCAATTATTTGCAGCAAAGGCGAGGCAAATTGAAGCCCCTGTCCCACGCTGTCCATAGCAGGAACCAAACACAATAGATGCAAGTAGTTTTGAGATTTCCACAACGCGGAAACAGAATGTTCAGCGCGCCGAAAGGAGCCTCCATTTCATGGACTATTTTGTTAGCCCTTCCCCTCTGACACAAATCCCCAGTTGTCCTAAAACCTGAAACCTGTTGCTCGTCTGCAGGTCTGGTTCTTCCTTTAACGCGCGGACCGGAGGAGGGCGGAATCCGTGCCCTCTACTGAATCCGTGCACTCTACTGTTCGTTTTCGACGATGCCATATACGGGGTTCAAATTACTTTCTGTGTGTTCTATGCATACAAGCAAGGTATCATTCATGTTCGGCGCCATCGTGAAGGGACGTTCACGCGTCCCCTCACTCATCGTGATGGGACGTTCACGCGTCCCCTCACTTTTTGCAATTTAGCAAAACTCGTATGTCGTTACATGCAATAGGTCTGAAATTTAGCAAAACTCGTATGTCGTTACATGCAATAGGTCTGAAA
This sequence comes from Imbricaverruca yamaguchii, assembly GCA_034440575.1. Lineage (NCBI taxonomy): Eukaryota > Metazoa > Arthropoda > Thecostraca > Neoverrucidae > Imbricaverruca > Imbricaverruca yamaguchii. Next base: position 75,033 of record JAOTOL010000618.1, on the reverse strand, counting down.
TTCGAAGATGCGCGGTGACCGTTTTGAAGCGATTTGACGATTAAATCAAGTGGATGTCTGATTCCATGCGGATGTCTGTGTCGAAGATGCGTGGTGATGACCCTTCTGAAGTGATCCGTCTTAGAGTAGCCCAGCTAAGTGATGATAAACAGTGTAAGATTTTCCCAAGGATCATGCAGTAATAAAGTAGGATCACGTGTGCCAATCTTGAGCCGACTATTACGTGCATTTGTCTCCTGTTGCGGAAACCCGTAATCAGAGATCCGAAAGGAATCTTGATAAGGACGAGTTAATCGTGGTGCACAATTATAATAATTGGAAACCGTATAATATTTATTGAAAGCAACAGTTCAGCAAGTCATTTTTTTTGCGTGCAAGTTTGAGCAAACTGCACGGATTTCAGTATTGAGCTCATCAAATTTATGCGTGTCTGCAGAGGAAAGCGCGTCCAAATATGACACAAGAGTAAGACATTCGGCTAGACAGCATGGAGTTAAAACGTAGTGCGATCAATTTCTGCACAGTGCATTATAATTCAAAGGGATGAGCATGCCATTCGCATGTGGGAATTTTTTGTCACGGCAAAAGCTGCACAAATTTCGGTTAAAAGTTTAGAAAGTATTCTCAGTATATGTACTATGCTAAGTGTACTATGTGCAATGAGAAATGCATACATAAAGACATAAAAGGTGGTTTGGTTGGGTGTGCGTGGCGGTACGTTGCGCCGCGGGTGGCTAGCGATCGGCCGGCGGCGGACCGGCGCAAGGTGTCCGGTCCGTGTGGAAAGGCGACGTCACCGACTGGCGGCCGCCGGCGGAGCGGGCGGGGCCCCGCGGCAGCGCGGAGTCAGTCGCCCCGGCGGGTGACGGGAGATACACGGGCCAGGTCTCGGTGTGTAGTTTTTCATATCTCGAGCTTGCACAAGCTATTTCGGCGTTGTGCGGTGAGATGTCGCGGGAGCGGGAAGGCGACATGGTGGACGTGCGCGCTCGCCCGAGGAACGGTCGGCCACTGCCGGCAAAGGCCCAGTGCCGAGCATCGCACTTTGACTCGAGAGTGGTCTCAGAGTTCAGCGGAGGGCGTGACGTCGCTGAGTGGTTTGATCGGTTCCGCAGTCTGTGCGAGCGCCGCGGTGTGGATTTTGTGACTGTTCTACCGGAACGGCTGACTGGGGCGGCGTACGCCACGTGGGCCGGCCTATCGGTGGATGAGCAGCGGTCGGCAGCGTCGGTCCGCGCCGCGCTGCTGGATGCCTACATGCCGTCGTGGGCGGAGGCATTCGACGAGTTCCAGGCTCGTCGGCTTCGACCGGGAGAGACGGTGGAAGAGTATCTACAGGCGCTGCGCGGGCTGGCGGCGCTGTTTATCGATGGCCCGGTGCCCGACTCACTGCTGGATGCCAAGTTCGTCAACGGCTTGCCTGAGGGCGCTCGGCTGCGGATGAAAGTCGGCACCCGTTCGGAGCGCATGGGGCTGCGCGAGATGCTGCGCGTGGCTCGGGGAGTCGAGGTCTCGGCGGAAGCGACTTGGGACACGTTCGCTGTTGCCGCCAGCCGCCAGCGACCGGTGTCGCCCCCGTCCAGAGACCGCCAGCGACCGGCGTCGTCTCCGCCCAGAGAAGCACGCCGGCCGCCGCGGCGATGCTGGACCTGCGGGCGGGTCGGCCACTTCGCGGTCGCGTGCCGCTATCGGATCAACGCGGTGGAACCAGCGGACGACCCAAACGGGCAGGTGGCCGCGCCGGCCGAGCGCGGTCGCGCAACCAGTGAACCGCGCGCTGCCGGTGGTCGACGTCGTCGTGGGCGGCCGACGAAGCCGCGCCCGATCGACACCGGCTGCACGGACACGCTGGTACACGCCAGCCTGTGCCGTGAGTGGACGCCGAGACGGACGGAGATGGCTACGATGGACGGTGGGCGACTGGGTGCGTGGGCGTCACGCGGATTGACGTAACGTGTCAGGGGCGTCGTGAACGCTCGATGCTTTGGTGGTGAGCAGGAGGCCGCTGGGTTTGGTGGACTTGTTGATCGGTATGACTGGGATCGTGTCGCTGGGAGGGGTGGAGGTGCTGGGCCCCTCCCAGGTGTTCGTGGGTGGTGCACGGATGGGGGCCGCGGACGGGCGGGCCCGGGCGAATTGAGAATAGAGGGCAGGATTTCACGGGAGAATTCGTCGGTGGGAAGTGGGTGGTCAGGTGGAAGTGGTTAGGCGGGGAGCCGCCCGATCGGCTCACCAACACGGTCGAACAGTACGCCGTGGCGGCAACGGCAAAGGCGGCCTTGATCGCGAGTTGCAGACGGGGTAGACGAGGGATGGCTGGTCCCGTACGCCGAGGAACGTTTGGAAGGGCGCGCGCGTTGATCCCGCTGATGGCGGTGGACCAGCCGCACAAAGGAAAGGTGAGGCCCGTCTTGATTTCCGCGAGCTGAACTCGCACATACCTGTTCATGCGGCCAACGCCGATGTGTGGCCGAAGAGCTCCGGAAGTGGCGACAGCATGGGGTCAAGTTGGCTGTTGTGGATCTGCAAAAGGCCTACTTGCAGCGCACGTCGACCCCGCTGTGGCCCTACCAGACCGTTGTGGTCGAAGGGCGGCGGTATTGCCTCGCGCGGCTAGGGTTCGGGCTTAACGTAGCGCCTCTGATTAGAAAGCGGTCGTTCAGGCATGAATACGGACGACCGGATCAAGCGTGCGGTACGGCATACGTCGATACTGCTAGTCGACGAACGGGCGACGGCCGACGAAGTCGTCGCGCACTTCGCGAGCTTCGGACTGGCCTGAAAGCGCCGCAGCGGGACGAACACGGCTGCGTGCGCTGGGGCTCAGGGTACGCCACGTCGGGGCGGGGGCTCACGGGGGAGGGACAACGAGTTGTCGGCTCCGCCGGCCGTCGTCACCCGTCGAGCCGTGTTCCGGTGGTGTGGAACGCGACGGCCCATTTGCCGGTGGCGGGTTGGTTGCGTCCCGCAGTAGCCTGGCTGAAGCGGGTCGAACGCCCTCACCGTCGGGTGGGACGATCCCGTGTGCGACGTGAGCCTGCGGAAAGACGCGACGGTCCACGCGCGGGTTCGCGCCGAGGACCCCGCCCGCGGTCGGGGGACTCGGCGGCGGGCCGCACCGTGGGACCACGCGAGCTCCATCGCGACCGGCGTGGGCTGAGGACGCGGCAGGAAACGTTCTCGAGGACGCCTGCTGGCTGCGCTCGGAGCGGGACAGCGCGTCCCACTCAATATGGCCGAGCTGGACGCGGCGATTAAGGGGGAACTGGCCATTTCGTGGGGCGTTCGGGGATACGTTGTCACGGATTCGGTAACGGTGGGCACCGGGTTCGCGATGCGGTGAGTGCCGCGCACGGCTGCGTTCAAAAGCGCAGGGCGAAATGTTAATTCGTCGGCGGCTGGGGGTCGTGGCTCAGCTGGTGGAGGAATCGACGACGATCGATGTGAAATTGGTTAAGTCCGGAAGAACCCGGCGGACGCGCTGACGCGAGTGCCGCAGCAGTGGCTCCGCGGGCGCGTCTGTGTCCCCGAGTCGGACGAAGGAGCCAAGGCCCCGAGAGGGGGCGCCGCCCGCACGCGGCCAGTCGCGACGACGGCCGATCGCGTCCGTCCACGGGCAGATCGGACACATGGGGGTCAGGGAACGCGTGGTACGCTCGTCGAGAGCGCCCGGAGCGTTGGTGCGGCGGGCAGACGTGCGTGGAGTGGTCGCGGGCGACGTCTGCCAGTCCATGACCCAGCCCCAAGCGCTGGCGGCACGGGTCATTGGCGGCGGGCGGACTGGGAGAGGCTCGCATCGACACCGCGCACGTCGGAGGCACAACGTTCCGACAGTTATCGACTGCGGCCCATCTCGGTTCGGGCTATGGCGAGCCCGCGGCGCGGCGCGAGAGGAGTACTGCGGCGCGGAGCAAATATTCCTGAGAGGGCCCCGCCGAGCTTTACGGACAATGCGACCGAGTTCCGGGGGCGGGTGATGCGAGCGTTCGCTGCGCGGTGGCAGGTAGTGCTCCGTTTTCGAGCGGCCTACGAGGCCGGCGGAAACGGTGTCATCGAGAGGCATCATCGAACGATCAAAGTAATGGTCGCTAGACAGAAATGTCCGTGCAGGAAGCAGTGCACAGGACAATGTCACGCCGAGGGAAGGAGGGGCGGCGACGGGCGCCTGCGGCCACCGTTTATCGTTACCCAGTTCGGACCTACCGATTGATTTGGGGCGGCGCGGCCCGGAGGTGGATGCGTCGCCTCAGGCGGGGTGGCGGGTCGGGGATCGCGTGGGGTGCGCCGGCGGGGCTCGACCGATGCGCCGATCAGTCGAAGGCGGGCGTTGTTACGGGCGTTCAGTCGGATCAGGTCGTGGAGATCGATAGTGTGCCCTGGCACGTGCGGAACGTGCGGCGTCGGCACGGTGACCGGAATCAGGCCGGACGGTCGGACCCGTTCGTGCTCGGGGAATCAGGGGCTCGACGCCTGTTGCGGATGAGGGGTGGGCACTGATCAGATTGGGCCCTGACCACACCGGAGGGGCCGGCACCAGGTGGAGGTCAGCGAGGGAACCGGGAGGAATCGACCCCGCACGGGAGGACGACCGAGGAGGGCGTGCGGAGGAGTTGGCAAATGTGTCTGTGTTCGTTGATGAAATAGGTGTGCGGTGTTGCCGGACGATGACGCGGTACGAAACGGAACGGGCTTGCCCCGACGGAGCGAGCGGGCGGGGACGAGGAGCGGGCTGCGCCCCACGGAGTGAGCGCGTCGAGGCCTCCGGCGAGATGTATGGCGGAGTGTCGACTCAGAGTGAGGGAGGAGGACGCTGCGTCGTCCGCCGCAGGTGCACGGGGGCATGGCAAGTGATTGCCAGGTGGAGGTGTGTTTGTTGTTTTGTTGTGTGTGGCGTGTGCGTGTGACGTTGCGCTCGCGGGTGGCTATGCGATCGGCCGGCGGCGGACCGGCGCAAGGTGTCCGGTCTCGTGTGGGAAAGGCTGACGTCACCGACTGGCGGCGCCGCCGGCGGAGCTGGGCGGGCCCGCGGCAGCGCTGGGAGTCAGTCGCGCCCGGCGGGTTGACGGGAGATACACGGCCATAAATTTGTGCAACTATGAGCCACAAGGGCCCTTCTTGGTTGCACTCTGTACACTGAACCAGTTGCCCACCAAATCTGTCAATCAGCCCTCCCTGTAATATTAAAAAGCAAGCCCTCTATTCTTATAATGATTGTCTATGCTGTTTTTAAATATGTTCAATGTGCTGCTACTGACAATGTATTCTGGCAGCTGGTTCCAGTGTTCTACTACGCTGTTGGTGAAGAAAGTCTGCCTTAACCTTGTTCTGCTGTGGTTAACTTTAATTTTGAATTTATGACCTCTAATTGCATCATTTCTGTTAAATTCAAGCATTTCCCCAAGATATCCCCTCTCCAGACCATGGACAAATTTAAAGCTTCGATGAGATCTCCTCTCAGCTTTCTATATCTAAGTGAAAACATTCAATTTCTTCAATCTTTCCTCATATGCCAGGTTGCTTATACCATTAACCATTTTTGTAGCCCTCTTTTGTACTCTCTCCAAAAGCCAGAAATATTTTTCATAGCTTGGATGCAAGCTTGGACCAAGCTTGGATGCAGTATTCCAATTGTGGCCTGACATATGCACAGTAAAGCTTCCTGATGACTTCCTCACTTCTGTATCATACATTCCTATTTATTGCCCCGAGCATTCTCAGTGCCTTCTTCCTGGCTTCCTTGGTCTGTTCTGATGCCCCCAAGTTTGTGTTTAGAATAACACCTAAATCCTTCTCCTGTTGAGTCACTGATAGCACTTGGCCACCCATCAAGTATGGAGCCTTCATATGCTGCTTACCTACATGCATGATTTTGCACTTATCAAAATTAAATTTTATTTGCCATTCTTCGTACCACTTCACAAGTTCGTCTAAGTCTTTTTGCAGCGAAATGTTAGCATGTGCATATTACCTGCAATCTTAGCTTGATGTACGATAACGCCTGATTTCTACATATTTTGATGCATATTCACGGCAACTCGTAATTCATATTCTTGTTGTCATAGCCGTTATCAAGTCTTTTATACAAGTTTCAACCAACTTCACTGATTTTAGTTCCTGGCGAGCTCAACTTCTCCGTTTTAACATGTGTGTCCAAATATAACACAAGAGTGATAAATTCGGTCGGTCGGTTGACCGAAAATCGGTCGGCTGTGTCATATTCAGGTACTATGCTCCAAAACCGAGCACTACCGACTAGACGATGCTTGATTTTTCACCACTCCCATCCATCATTTTATATCCCGAAATAACCTATAAGGAAGCATTATAATGGCGGATGGTGCACCATTTTCATATCATGCTACAATTTGTTCCTTCATTGGGCAATAGACATTTATCTGTGATGTAAATAAAACATTGCGCGCTATGTTAACACTATGTACCATGTAAGTGCATGTGGGTGTTCTCCACGAATATACTGTTTCTAAGGCATTGGAATTGTACACCGCCGTAATATAGTTTATATAAATACTGCTTTCGGTCGCCTCGTTTGTATGATTGCGCAGCCGGTGATGTTGCAGTCCCACAATGCCGCCCCGGAAGTGTAACGCGCCACGAGCCTGAGCCGGCCGGCAGCTGGCTGCCGCGCCGGTCCGCGCCGCGGCTCTGACCGCACGGAAGAGCCCGATCTCGAACAATAGACGGCCACCGAGCCAGGTCGTCTGCGGGGCGGGGAAATGTCACCCGACGGTCCGTCCCTGGAAGGCTCCGTCTGGTTAGATCGGAAGGAATACGTCATTTAGCTACGAATGGAGACAGAGGCCCCAAATACGTCATCTGGGTGACATCCAATTGTGAATCGGCGAATCGTCTTAGCAGTAGTCGGCTGACTAGGAGGGATACTGAATAGTCGGGACTCATCTCTTGGACGCCGAACTGTTGCCGATTGCGGCGCGGTCGCATCTATACAAGTAACTGACTGTCTTTCGGCCTCCAAATTCTGTACTTATAAAAATTGTTGTTGTCTGTCTCATGGAAGCTTTGCACGGACATCATTCGGAAGCGTGCCAGTTGTTGTTTTCCCGCTGTTTGCTTGCTGTCGCGCCTGTGCGATATATCAACGTGCAGATAACGTTTGGTGTTATTGTGGTACGTGGTTCTCCTATACCACCTCACAGGCCTGCAAGGAAAAGACTACCCTGCACCACGATCAATCTCTCCCGCATTCTAAATTGTGTTGCGGTACATCTGATTGCGGTTTTCCACGATAGCAGAACACATTAAGGTGATACGACCCGACGCATGTTTGGCACGTCTGTTCATACAAGAAAATGCAGGAGTTGTTTGGAACATACCCCGAAACCTCTTTCCGGGTACCTTAGGTTTGCGCGCCGACTAAAACAAAAGCTGATAAAAGCAGGTATCATAACTGAATATTTTCCGTGTCGAATTTGCTTCCATTCTGCCCCAATTGATTGCACTGTCAATGCAATATCCACACATGCTGGAATGTTCACTGGAAATCTGACTGCAAATGCGGTTCTGTTTAAATACGTTTCATTGTCACCAAAATGAACGCTGCCGGGCCCAATATTGTGGTGTTACTATTTGCATGTTTGTACCCGAAATGCATTTTAAACAACGACCGGTAGTTCATGCATCGAATTTAGCTTTGTACTGCCGAAACAAGCCCGTATGTAGAATGTCATACGTTTCCAATTGAATTTTGGTGCACTTTGCCGAATTTGATTGTACTATTTTTAGCTGCATGATGTTGGACCGAATTTGTCCCTCATGTATCATATTTCAACTCGCTATTCTGAGACGCCGAAATTGGGTGCGGTCGATTCTGAAATATGGGGTTTGTTCCAATTTGGATGCAAACAAATGTGTAAGCGGAATGTGCCATTTTCCAAACACTCCGTTGTTGGCTTTATTCGGTGTACGGCGTTCATACCAAACTTATTGCGTTTTGAAATATACGTCATTTGCTTATCTCGATCGTGCTATGCATAGGTTTACATTACATACAGTGTTAATATGAGCTGCGGTGTTTGTTTACATAGCCCGTTGCCCAATAAAGGGGCGACTTTTATCGCGTCATGTGAGTAATGCGACTGCGGTCAGTGGGATGCTTCCTTTTCCAGAGATGAAATGAGGGAGCGGGTGAGAAAAAAAAATATTGCCAGTGGTATTCTGTTCAGGATCATATCACCTATGTAATGATTTGATGTATCAGAGTATGTAGAAGTAAGCCATTATAAAAAAAGAACAACTAGCATTGAACGTGACATGCAAATGCATTTATATTCACACCGCGTTTTAATTTTAGGCCGTAATTTGCGTGTGGAATTTGGTGACACGCTGCCTAAATCAGAGCAAGCCCGCGTGCCGAATATCGTGCGCATCCCATGTAACTGATGAACCATGCCCAAACGCTGAAATTGAATGCGATCAATACTGAAACCGTACACTTCGTTCAGACTTTCAGACGTTCAGACTTTCAGATGTTCGCAAAGAGGTGTGGTTGCGCATGAACCTGCGAAAGTCTCCATGATATCCTCATGGTGACCTTCAGATGGTACTCACCAGCCACGGTCTGGGCAACATCTCCGAGCTCGTGCTACTTCAGAGGCTCAGGAGCGCTTTCGATCGAGACGGTGGCCTGCCGGAGGCCACCTATCGCCGCAACCTGGAAGTATGCGTCCGGTTCAACTCCGCCAGGTCGTGCGAGGAGCCGGAATGCCACCGTCTGCATGTGTGCAGGTGAGTGATTCTCCGATGCTCATTGGCCCACTGCTCCCAGCAAAGTTCGACATCAAGGACGTCCCATGAGTTGAAAACAGGTGGTATTGTAGCGGAATAGCAAGCTCCCGAATGTGGTATAGTGCATTCGCCCATTGTGGGGCTTTTTATCTTTAGCTGAGGAAAAGTGTCATCTGCTAGAGATATGCTACGTAAAAGAAAGAGCTACTCTAATCCAGCTTATGTGGCATCAGGTTATATCAAATAAAGAGAGGAAAGATGAGACACCAGCAAGCTAGGAACGTGGCGTAAGAGCAAATACATACACACACGGATGAAACACATTCATACATACACGACACTTGGAAGGACACTTTGAGGGTGGGCGGCATCGTAACCTCAAGAGAGGTTCCACTGCCCACTTGCGACCTGAAAGGGGAAGCGGAGGCCTCACCCCCAGGGCGAGTCGTGGGCGTCGGGCTCGACCTTGTATGTATGAGTGCATGTTAAAGCTTGGAAAAACCTGAGAAGGTGAAAAAGCCAAGCAGCTTCGAAAACCCGTAGGTAAAAAACCAAGCACAATTTATATGGAGAACCGTCCGTTATGGCCAAATTGGATCGGTATCTGCCTACCTAGGGTGATATAACCTATATGTATGTGTGTTGCGACGACGGAGATGATGGCGTTTTACTTTAAATTACTTCCTAAAGTTTGGTGCTTGTTTGTTTATTAGTTGGTTCACGACACACTTTATGCACATTCACGGCTAATGGCGCCGCCCACACTGTTTCGCCGGTGGGGCGCGGAAAGTTTGGTGCTGTGTAAGAATGAAAATAGTAGCTCAATGGGCTCTGGGTGTTCGTCACCAAGAAGGATTGTCAATGGAAGTGGAATCTGGTGTCGGGTAATGTAAGAAAGGAGGGGGCGTTGTTGTAACTGATGGGCAGGGCAGATAAGTAAGAAATGTTCAACAGAGTTACGTACATCACATGTCTGGCAATGCGAAGCGCGGCGAGGTCGGAGGAAGAGGTAATCATGTGAAAGTTTGGTATGCCCGAGTCGGAGTCGAGCCAGGAGGATCTCATGTGAGCGGGTGTGTTGCCGGGAAGAGGCATTTGACGAGAAGGGGTTTAATGTTGCCGCCCTGGTAGCTCAGTTGGTTAGAGCGCTGGCCTGCACCGGTCTCCCCTGTATTGGCAACACAGGGTTCGAGTCGCTTCGCGCGCTCGCATTTAGCCCCTGGCCGGGAGTGTCAGTTGGCAGCTGGCCCGATAAGGCCGGGGACGAGCTACCGGGCGGCCGTGTCGGTGCATTGGCGGCACGTTAAACTTTCGGTCTAAATTCTGCCGTTGAACTGGAGCTCATGGATCGGGTGGTGGGGCCAGGGTTCACGCAACAAGCTCTGCTTAGCAATAGAACCCTGGCTCCTCAAGCCACCCCAGCAACAACTCGGATCAAATTTATTTTTTTATAATGTGGTGTAAATGCGTAGTGTTGTGGTTCCAGCATGTCTGGAGATATGTGTTAAATCGGTGGTTGGTGAGGGACAAAAGGTCAAAGGGGTTAACTGGGAGGCTGGGGGTGGGTGGGAGGTCGATGGCTCGACGAGCGAGCTCATCCGCCTGCTCGTTACCCGGAATACCCATGGGGCCAGGGACCCAGAGCAGTGTGAGTTGTAGGTGAGCGTGATGTGTGTGATAGAGTTGAAGGATAGCGTGGAGTGTGGCGTGTGTGGTGTTGTGTATGGCTGCGAGAGCATTGATGGATGAACGTGATCTAGTGCAGATGATTGTTGCTATGGTGATGTGTTGTTAAACAATGTGATGCCGACAGACGTGGATAGCGACTAACTCTAAAGTGTAAACCGAGTGGAGTGGCGTTAATTTTACTTGGCCGAGGTTGGGTCCACCGCACCAGGCCGCTCCCGTGCCGTCTGTGGTGCGGGAGCATCCGTGTAAAAGAATGTGGAGTAGGGGTGGGTTGTTTGATATTCGAAAAAAAAAATGTTTTTTAGGCTTCGAGGGGGGAATATAATTTTGTATTCTGGTGAAAGGGATGCTGGAGATTCATGTGATGTATGTGCCAGAACGGGAGTAGGGGAGGCAATTTGCCGGGATTACCTTGGGAAATTTGAGTGCAAATGTAAGGATATGGTTCAAATGTATGGCAAGGTTGTATTTGTTCCTATTATATGAACGTCGAACGGCGGGATTTCAGAGCACGAGGCTGGCAGGGTGGTTGTGCTGTGTTGTGGTTCGAAAGTCGTATCTGACTAGTTGGAGTGTTATGTGTTGTTGTAGGCTGGGTAGATGGGCCTCAGCCCGGAGACTAGTGATGGGTGTGGTGCGGTGTGCTCCGGTGATAGGCGGAGACTAGTGATGGGTGTGGTGCGGTGTGCTCCGGTGATAGGCGGAGACTAGTGATGGGTGTGGTGCGGTGTGCTCCGGTGATATGCGAAGTGCGTTATTCTGTATGCGTTCGAGTGTTGTGATGTGTGATGGAGATATGTCATAGAAGATAATCGCATTGTATACTAGGATTGAGCGAATCAGAGTAATATACATAATAATATATATAGTAATATGCATGTGTCTTGGTCGAAAGCCACTTTGAAATGGGGAGATAATTTAGTTGTTTTCAAGGTAGACTCTGATTCGTCCATTGACCATGCGCTCAAGAGTTTAGAGGCTCAACTAGTGAGAGAGGTAGGTCGATAGCTAGAGGGAAGATCACGAGGTTTCTGGGGTTTAAAGTTGCAGGTGGCAAGAGTGACTCCTAAGAAGTCGATGGTTTGTCGCGGGTATTGTGTATTCGAGGAGCTGTTAGCAAAATAGGAGGCAAAGTGTTCCGCGACGTCCGAGGGTTCTGTGATGTTGTGTTGACTAATTGTCAGTTGTGGGAAGCCGCGGTGTGGGGTTCTGCCATTTGTATAGGAGCGAATTGTGGTCCAAATTTGGCCGATGGGGGTGAAACGGTTGAATGAGTTGGAATAGAGTTGCCAGCTGCGTTTTTTTTTGGCCGTGAGGATAGGCTGTTGGCAACGTCTTTTAGCCTCGCGGGCCTCTAACATGTTTTGTGGGGTAAGATTTTTGCGAAATGTTTGCTCAGCCCGCCGCCTGAGAGCGACGGCTTGTTGTCATTCGTCGTTCCACCACGCACGTGGTGACGGTTAGGGGAGCGACGAGTGTGGGGGACATGACTTTCTGCCACGAGTAATATGGTGTCAATAAAAGATGATATTGGGGGGGTGCATGAGGAGGGAAGACGGTGCCAATTTCCTGGGAGGAAGATGGCCATTTCGCTTTGCGAACATTCTAGCAGGGTAGAAATGAGTAATCTCTAGTGTGGGCTGAGCGTTCAAGTATAATATGAATGGGGAAATGATCGGTAAAGAGGGAATCGGGTTGGACATGCCAAGAAAAGAGGGGTGAGATGGAGGCCGAGGCCAAATACAGGTCAATGGCAGATGGACGGAATGGGACAATGTCGGTGTTGTGTGTGGGTGTTTGGTCATTTAAAAAGGCCATGTTGTGGGTGTTGAGGGGTGCTTCGGTGTGATGTTCACGAGGTAATGTGGCGTGACACCCCCATGTCCGGTGGTGGGCATTCAAATCAGCCAGCACTAGGCAGGGGCGGGGAAGGAGACCGAAAAGGTCGGTCACAGAAGATAAGGATAGTGTAGGAAAAGGTGGAAGATAAAGGTAGAGTATAGTGAGCTCTAGTTGTGCAATTTGGACAGAAACGACAATGAAATTTAGTTTGTTAATGATGTTTGATATGACGATGGAGGAGGGTGTCTGAGATTAATAAGGCGACCCCGTCGCCGCGGGGTGTAAAATTGATATTGTCGATATAGAGGGAATAACCAAAGCTATTAAAATGACATGGGCCATTGTCGCGCCATCGGGTCTCCTGAACGGCGGCAATCATTGGTTTATCTTTGATGATATCTTCCTTGAATTCTGCCCAATGGGATATGAGTGACCTAGCATTCCATTGGAGCAAAAATTCAATAGTAGATGTCTGCATTAGTGGTGGTGATGTTCACGCCCTCGTAGGTGTGTATGGGGTGGTGGGGGAGTGATGGAGTCGTCCGTCTCGTATGAGTCGGACGACCCCTGTGATATTTGGGGCTCTGGATCCCCGGTTGGTTCTGGGCTCTGAGGGCGAGAGGGGTGAGAGGCCTCAGGGGGCTGGGAGGGGTGAGGGGCAGTGGCGGCCCTGAGGGGGCGGCGTGGACGAAGCCCTGGCTCTGTGCGAGCCCGCCTGATGACGGAGTGGGCGCCGGGCATCATAGGACCTGGAGTTGGGGGCCAGATGCCGGGAGTGGGATCAGCCGTCCGATGGGCCCGTGTGTGGGGCGGGGCTCTTGACTATCGGCCTGTCCTTATAGGGGAGCCGACCATCAGCGGAGCTCACGTGGTGTTCCTGGGGTTAGAGGGGTCGGTGTGAGGGACGGTGCTCATGGCTATCGGCTTTTCCATATAGGATAGCCGACCGTCAGAGGAGCCGCGGGGCTCCTGGGGTCAGAGGGGCCTGGGTCTGGAGCACGGTGCTCGGCCAACGGAGGGGCGGCCCCCGGCGACGGAGGATGTAGGGGTCCCTCGTGGGAGCGGGGTGCGCGGTCGGCGCAGGAGGCGGATAGTAGGGGGAGGGGTCAGAGTTGGAGGGGTCAGCTCAACCCTGGGGGCGTTGAGCCGCCTCTGCGGGAGTTGGCCACAGGGGGCCTGTCGTGTCCGGGTTCGTTCCTCATGGACTGGGGGCGAGGGCAGTGACCCGCGTTGAGGGGTCATGCGTCTCGTCTGCCGCTCTTTAGCCTCAATCCACGCGGGACATCTTGGCGATGATGCGGGATGGGGCCCCTGGCAGGCCAGCCACCGCTGTTCGGTGGAAACGCAGGTCTCCGTCGGATGTTTTTTTTGCGCAGTAGCCACGGGCGGGCTCCCTTGCGCGGCACGGCTGACTTTGGTGTCCGTACCGTTGACAGAGTGTGCAGCGGGCTGGGGCGGGGTCCAGGGCCGGAGGGCGACTCACAGGTACCCCGCCATGATGAAAGGGGGCGGGGTCAGCGTTCTGAAGCCCAGATTGATGACCGGGCCGGGTCTCATTCGGCGACTGAGGCGCACCACCTCACACACCCCCTGGGAGGTCAACTCGTCGGGGAGCTGACCTGGCGTCCATGGAGTAGGGTGGATCGAATGCAACTTTTTTTCGCAAATCAACTTCCGCGGGCTCAAAACACGTGCGCGTGCATCGGTAGAGACAAGACAACACGATTGCAAAAATATATAATATGTTCTAGATACTGCGCACGAATCGTTTTCAAAAATATTTCTTCGCCGCCAGGCGTCGAAGTCTCCATTGATTGAAGCATGGCACGTAAAAAGATAGCACCACGCGCGTCGGACTCCGCAGCTGGCGCGGACCCCTCTAACGTGTCGCAACTAACCCCTCTAACGTGACAGAAAGGGCGTGCAGCAGAGTTCAGAGGCGAAGCAGCTCAGTGACATGGACGCAGACGTGGAAGAGAGCAGTGAGGACTCTGAAATGGATGGTGTGGAGGAGGCTGGTGCTAGCTATTCTGATTCGCTAAGCTCTGATGACGACGTCTGTGGTAGTGGAGGACAAAACCGCCGACAGCTTCCCCAACTTCTCGCGAATGTGTGATCGGTATGGTACCTCTGACCGCTTCGCTGCCGGCTTGCTGAACGCAGCTCTAGTAGATTATGGGATAATCACACACAACAGCAAGGCTGAGCTGGTTGACCGCAATAAAATCCGGCGACAGAGAGACAAATGGGGTAAGAAGGAAGTGGATGAGAGCTCAAAGGAAAACCGACGTGATCGCCTGGGATTTTATTATGATGGTAGGGAAGATATAACGCTGAATAGAGTGGGTAACAAGAACAAGATGGTCAAAGAACTGCATGAAGTAGTCGTTGCTGAACCAGGCCACCGGTACGTCGACCATGTGTCTCCACAGAGCGCCGGTGCTGCGGACATAGCCAAAGAGATGTTGGCTGTCATTCAGGAAAATGATGCCCATCCAGTGGTGATAGGGTCGGACGGCACATCGGTGAATACAGGCCGCAATAGCGGTGTTAACAGGAGGATTGAATTGGGTGTTGGTCGTCCTCTCCAGGAAGCTATTTGCGGCATACACACCAACGAACTGACGCTCAGACACGTGTTCAAGGACGCTGATGGCGAGACGAGTGGCCCGTCCTCCTTCAAAGGGCCGATTGGTAAGGCCATTCAGGGTGATTTGACTGCACTGCCCCTTGCTCAGTTTAAGCCTGTGAGGGTCAAGTGCCTCCCATTCCAGCCGATGTTCTGAAGGAGATGAACAAATACCAGCAGTACCTGTGCAACATGTGCATGGCAGTCCAAGCAGGACCAGGACAAGTCCTCCAGCGTGTGCTGTCTGTAGACCCTGGTCCAATCCATCAGGCCCGTTGGGTGACTCTGGTGAACAGGATCCTCCGCCTGTACGTGTCGACGGAGTCGCCAACGCCGAAGCTAGTGAGGGTGGTGTTCATGATACCGAACCAGTACGTCCCTGGGTGGTTTATGTACAGAGTTCGCCCACACATCAGTGATGGAGCTAAAAACTTGTTCGAACTGATCCGTCTGTCGAGGAAGTTGCCTGAAGATGACCGCAACATTGTACAAAAGGTTCTGAAACGCAACGGGTTCTGGGCACACAGTGAGAACATCCTCGCCGCCATGCTGACCGACAGCCGACAGGAGACGAGGGTGGCGGCCGTGGAGCGGATCAGGATGTGCCGAGCCAAGAGACGCGAGGACGATGACCCGGATGACATCAGACAGTTCGTCGTTCCGGACATCAACTTCGATGCCGATGACTACCAAGAAATTATCGACTGGACAAATGCAACAGAGCCACCACTGACCATGGACATGTCAGACGAGGAAATCACAGCGGCTGTGCAATGTGAACACCCCATGGACTTCAGCGCATTTCCATGTAACTCACAAGGCGTGGAACGTTGGGTAAAGGAGGTGACAGATGCGGCACAGAAGAAGGCCGGGTACTCGGCACGCCATGCTCTGATTCTGGCCAAAGCACGGTCCAGAGCCGATCTTCCGGTGATGGATACAAAGAAGGACTTTTACAGCTGGCTTCAGGGAGCCGGTCGTTCCTGAGTTCAGCTTCGCCATTCTGAGGTGACCTGTCGCCATGATTTGGTACCATAATCTATTGCCATGCGTTGAAAGTTGAAAGTGTTTCCTAGACAAAACGCACAGCCGATATTCAGGACGTCTGTTGATGATTGAAATGATGGTTTAGTTGATATGGTGTGTTTAAATGGTTGCAAGTACAGAGTTAGGCAGACTCGTATTTATGTTCCTGCATAGATGGTGGTGATCACAAGTTTCCGAAAACTGCAATGCAATAACTGCAATAAACCTCGGTTGAACGTATCTCTTGTTATGCAAAACTGAAAACGTGGCCAAAAATGTAAATATTGTGCACCTCTAATCACGTAATTGTTGCTGACGGTTCATTACATAATTAAAGCTTCGGTGTTATAGACATGCAGACACTAGTAAGCTTGGCAACGGTAGCCGGGAATTAGTGGGGAATAGCGTGAACAAGACTTATGGTGTTATGTTCTTATAACAAGGCAAAGACTAATGGAGACTTCAACGCTTGGCGGGGCTAAGAACCGTTTCAAAAACGTTTCGTGCGCGGTATCTAGAATATTTTGAAAAATGTTTAGCCGCGATTTTCCGTCTATGAACATTCACGCGCACGCGTTTGACCCCGCGGAAGTTGGTTTATAATTTTCGATCCACCCTACCATGGAGTCCCTTACTCGAACATTGTGGGGCAGTGGGCCAACGTAATTGCATGACGGTGAGCGAACGCAATGGTATGACAGTTGACCGACATAATGGCATGACAATACGCCAACGTAATGATATGGCAATGTGCCGAAGTAATGATATGGTAATGGGCCGAAGTAAAGATATGGCAGTAGGCCGAAGCAATGATATGGCAGTGGGCCGATGTAATGAGATAGCAGTGGGCCGAAGTAATGATATGGCAATGGGCCGAAGTAATGATATGGCAATGGGCCGAAGTAATGATACGGCAGTGGGCCGATGTAATGAGATAGCAGTGGGCCGAAGTAATGATATGGCAATGGGCCGAAGTAATGATATGGCAATGGGCCGAAGTAATGAGATAGCAGTGGGCTGAAGTAATGACATTGGGCCGACGTATTGGTATGACAGTGGACGCAATGGTATGCCTGGTAATGGGCCGAAGTAATGAGATGGCGGTGGGCCGATGTTGTATGGCGTTGGTCCGAAGTGATGGTATGGCAGTGGGGCAACCTAATGGGATGACAGTGGCCTGAAGCTGTAGGGCAGTGGGTTGATGCAATTATAGATGTCCTTTGTTACGCGTGAAATGCACACATTTGTTGGTCACAGTACCCCGTAGCGTCGCCAGGCGGGGTATTATCAAGACATGCGTACACAAAGACGCTATGAAACATTTTCAAGAATTAATTTACGTTTTCAGGACCGTAGTTGCTTTCGAAAATGCTACATTCATGCCTGTAGATTTTGAGTGGTATTTTCACGTAGGAATTCTCAATGCTCAATACCCTACTCAATATTCACGCAAGCTAGTAGTTAATATTAACCCGCGCCACTCTGGGGGTGATATCCCCCCTAAGTTTTTCGGGGGACAGTAAAAGAACGATGCGCGGCAGCGCGCCAAAATTTGGCATACGTTTTTCCCCACATCAATTTGGCATGTTGTGTCAAAATTTTGAGGGTAGTTCATATAGGGTCAACGAGGTAGTCAATGTCAAGTGAGGTCACCTCCAGAAAAGGTCAACCAGTCGTCACGCTTTAACGGATAAGGAGGATATTTTAATGAAACTTTCAGCGTTTCCCTATCTTTAGGGACGAAAGAAAAGGCACCAGAGGAATTTTTCTTTCTTTTCGTTATTTATTATTGGTTTTGCCTGTTTCTCAATTAGGGCTAAAATCAAAGACTCTGTCAAAAGTAAGCATTTTTGAATGAAGGCAAGTTAGCTTCGAACAACGTTTTTGGGTCCGTTCCACCGATTAGAAGAAAAATTAAATTAAATCTAAAACTCATATTAATAAAAAATTCCTTTTGGTTTTTGCGTGGTCAAAAATTGTATGGCTATTTTCGATTCGCCTTCCTTTACTCATCTAAATTTTTACTTCATCCTTTCAATTTCATCCTTTACTTCATCCAAATCCAAATTTCCAAATTTTTCATATCCCAAAAATGAACTTCCCAAAGCCAAAAACATGATGTAAGTCGTGAATGCCTAGGCCCCATA
The DNA here is from genome assembly GCA_034440575.1 of Imbricaverruca yamaguchii. Taxonomy (NCBI): domain Eukaryota; kingdom Metazoa; phylum Arthropoda; class Thecostraca; family Neoverrucidae; genus Imbricaverruca; species Imbricaverruca yamaguchii. The sequence continues at coordinate 56,937 of JAOTOL010000618.1, read as the reverse complement.
GTGACGTGACTTTTGGGATAACATTTTGGGCGTGGTTTCTGGCCCTAATCGTCGAGCGTTCCAGCGACGCTTAGTTTGGGGAGATTAGGGCGTTCGGGTTGTATCAACCCCCGGTACGTGGTGTGAGGATATGACCGCAAAGACGGGTAGGGTTAATGAAGCACCCCTTTGTGCATGCACATGCTTATAAGGTACCAAATGTAACCGCAAGATTTGCAGGTTGCGGCGCATCCAGTCCGAAATAATCTAGATTAAGCACAAACACACCAATGCAATTGCTTTTCCTTGGTTTTTGTGCCGTTATTTGCGAGGTGAACTCACTGAGATGCCCAAAAGCATTTCTAGCCATATAAACATGGCGAGACATCGCTACTTTTCTTGCAATTTAATCGTAAATCGAATTGCAGGTGACCCATCAACCAACTCATGTGAGGAATATATTGATTAGCTTTCAAAACCCTAGGCAATGCTGAATACTTTGGAACACCTACCCAAACTCACAGGATTTAAAATATAATCCTAAACGATATCGGTCTCATCTAAGGTGTACGACTGAGAAGTATTGTATTTTACTATATGATCAAAACATCGTTCTCGTCTCCGTCCCTCAGTCTCGCCCCTACACGTCAACAATCTACCCTACGCTCCGATGTATACATCGTATTCCGTACACGTCAACAATGTACCCTGCGCCAGATAGGCAGGCCGTATTCCCTACGGCAGTACAGGGGACGAGTAGCCAAGGGTAAGGTGCTTGTCTCACAAGCGGAAGGTTGTAGGTTCGAGTCTCACCTGTCGCTGCTCTTTGCCCGCGACCATTCGGCGTGAGAGATTGGCGACGCTACGTGTCGTAAAACCAACAACCACCACCAACCACCTACGGCGGTACAGGCGATAACTGAAGCGGAGCCAAAGCAGCAGTGAAGGAAGCCAGCTGCAACGCAAGCAGTGTTGTAACGCAGACAGTCTGTGTTGCAACGCAGACAATCTATGTTGTTGCGAAGACAGTCAGTGTTGAAACGCAGACAGTCAGTGTTGAAACGCAGACAGTCTGTTGCAACGCAGACAGTCAGTGTTGTAACGCAGACAGTCTGTTGTAACGCAGACAGTCGGCGTTGTAACGCGCAGACAGTCAGTATTATAACGCAGACAGTCGTTGTTGAAGCGCAGACAGTCAGTGTTGTAACGCAGAGAGTCTGTTGTAACGCAGACAGTCGGTGTTGTAATGCAGGCAGTCTGTTGTAACGCAGACAATCAATGTTGTAACGCAGACAGTCAGTGTTGTAACGCAGACAGTCAGTGTTGTAACGCAGACAGTCGCTGTTGAAATGCAGACAGTCTGTTGTAACGTAGACAGTCGGTGTTGTAATGCAGGCAGTCTGTTGTAACGCAGAGAGTCAGTGTTGCAACGCAGACAGTCAGTGTTGTAACGCAGACAGTCTGTTGTAACGCAGACAGTCGGCGTTGTAACGCGCAGACAGTCGCTGTTGAAACGCAGAGAGTCTGTTGTAACGCAGACAGTCGGTGTTGTAACGCAGACAGTCTGTTGTAACGCAGACAGTCAGTGTTGCAACGCAGACAGTGAGTGTTGTAACGCAGACAGTCAGTGTTGTAACGTAGACAGTCCGTGTTGTAATGCAGGCAGTCTGTTTTAACGCAGACAGTCGGTGTTGTAACGCAGACAGTCGCTGTTGAAACGCAGACAGTCTGTTGTAACGCAGACAGTCAGTGTTGTAACGCAGACAGTCTGTTGTAACGCAGACAGTCAGTGTTGTAACGCAGACAGTCAGTGTTGTAACGCAGACAGTCTGTTGTAACGCAGACAGTCAGTTGTAACGCAGACAGTCGGTGTTGCAACGCAGACAATCAATGCTGTAAGGAAGATAATCAGTGTTGCAACGCAGACAGTCGGTGTTGTAATGCAGGCAGTCTGTTTTAACGCAGACAGTCAGTGTTGTAGCGCAGACAGTCGCTGTTGAAACGCAGACAGTCTGTTGTAACGTAGACAGTCCGTGTTGTAATGCAGACAGTCGTTGTTGAAACGCAGACAGTCAGTGTTGTAACGCAGACAGTCAGTGTTGTAACGCAGACAGTCAGTGTTGTAACGCAGACAGTCTGTTGTAACGCAGACAGTCGGTGTTGTAATGCAGACAGTCTGTTGTAACGTAGACAGTCTGTTGTAATGCAGGCAGTCTGTTGTAACGCAGAGCAGTTACGGTGTTGTAACGCAGACAGTCTGTTGTAACGCAGACAGTCAGTGTTGTAACGCGCAGACAGTCGCTGTTGAAACGCAGACAGTCTGTTGTAACGCAGACAGTCGGTGTTGTAATGCAGACAGTCTGTTGTAACGCAGACAGTCAGTGTTGTAACGCAGACAGTCTGTTGAACGAACAGTCGTTGTAACGCAGAATCAGTGTTGTAACGCAGACAGTCAGTGTTGTAACGCAGACAGTCTGTTGTAACGCAGACAGTCAGTGTTGTAACGCAGGCAGTCGTTGTAAGCAGCAGTTTGTAACGCAGACAGTCTGTTGTAACGCAGACAGTCAGTGTTGCAACGCAGACAATCAATCAATGTTGTAACGAAGACAATCAGTGTTGCAACGAAGACAGTCAGTGTTGTAACGCAGACAGTCGCTGTTGAAATGCAGACAGTCTGTTGTAACGTAGACAGTCGGTGTTGTAATGCAGGCAGTCTCTTATAACGCAGACAGTCAGTGTTGTAGCGCAGACAGTCGCTGTTGAAACGCAGACAGTCTGTTGTAACGTAGACAGTCGGTGTTGTAACGCAGGCAGTCAGTGTTGTAACGCAGACAGTCAGTGTTGTAACGCAGACAGTCTGTTGTAACGCAGACAGTCAGTGTTGTAGCGCATGCAGTCGTTGAAGCGCAGACAGTCAGTGTTGTAACGCAGACAGTCTGTTGAAACGCAGACAGTCGCTGTTGAAATGCAGGCAGTCTGTTGTAACGCAGACAGTCAGTTGTAACGCAGACAGTCGGTGTTGCAACGCAGACAATCAATGCTGTAAGAAGATAATCAGTGTTGTAACGTAGACAGTCGGTGTTGTAATGCAGGCAGTCTGTTATAACGCAGACAGTCAGTGTTGTAGCGCAGACAGTCGCTGTTGAAACGCAGACAGTCTGTTGTAACGTAGACAGTCGGTGTTGTAATGCAGGCAGTCTCTTATAACGCAGACAGTCGTTGCAACGCAGACAGTCTGTTGTAACGCAGACAGTCAGTGTTGTAGCGCAGACAGTCGCTGTTGAAACGCAGACAGTCTGTTGTAACGTAGACAGTCGGTGTTGTAACGCAGGCAGTCAGTGTTGTAACGCAGACAGTCAGTGTTGTAATGCAGGCAGTCTGTTGTAACGCAGACAGTCTGTTGTAACGCAGACAGTCTGTTGTAACGCAGACAGTCAGTGTTGTAGCGCATGCAGTCGGGTGTTTCTCTGTCCTAGAAACTAGATGTATATACGGAACCCATATTTTGTACTCTCTCCTTTGCTTCCCTCTCTGCGTATACTTGTTTTTGAGGATTCAAATCTGTCGGTGACGGCAGGTTTGATTTCTCCTGGTCAGTTGATTCAAATCAACTGACCAGGAGTGACGAAATGTCACAAAATATCATGTCACGAGATATTTTTCCGACATCACGCATTTTGCACATACCACAACGAATTCATTCCTTGGTTTTCTGTGATCCCCAAAAATGTATTAGATAGTGAATTTATATTTGACGGTTGATGAAATACATGCCGTTGAAGATAACCACTTCAACGGTTTGTACTTCAACGACAAACACTTCAACGTGGCCTCTCAAAATTGCTCTACGCTGTAACTCGAAAGCCTTTGGTCCAGAGATTGCACAGGTGGATTCGCCGAAATCAATTAACATGCTAACTAAATAGCTTCCAAATCTGAGGGATGATGGTACAAGTCACTGGCTGATCTATTGTGACATTTCTCCGCTATGTAAAATTCACCTAGGTTAGCTATGTGATCGCAATAGTATGACTGTGAGTGCTGACGACAATGACAATTTACCATAGATGGATGAGTGATTGCAATAGTGTGACTGCAAGTCAGGACGACAAAGACACGGAACTTCATATAGAATTTCATAAAAATAACAGGTATCGACTGTTGACTATTATCGGGGATGCATCTCATATTTTCCGGTATATATGAAATGCACTATTGGCTTCCCATAATATCTGCTGCAAGATATTGCCTAACTAACGCTGAGGACTCGAACAGTCGAAGCGCTAATCAAAGAACAGTGAAAATCAAAGATACATTAGTTTACAATACCTTCCCATCAGGCACTAACATGAATAAAATAAGTGTGCTGTCCTCACTACCCCGCGAGACAGTCAGCCAACAAGAGCACCGCCAGCCAACTTACGTCCACGGGCTGTTGCAGGCAGTTCGTACTGGGCCTCTGCAACCGGGCGAACTGCAAGTACGGTCACAGTCTGCACACCTCACATAACTACTACTTGCTCACTCGACACCGGCTCATCAGGACGACCGACGAAGACATCATCGCCCTGCTCCGGGAGAAGTATCAGCTGCATCCGCCGGAGCCGGTGGGTGCTGCTGCTGACCGCGGAGCCGACCCTCCCGTGGACCCGATCCTCCCCCGGAGCCCACTCTCCCGCGGAGCCGACCCTCCCGCGGAGCCGACCCTCCCGCGGAGCCGACCCTCCCGCGGAGCCGACCCTCCCGCGGAGCCGACCCCCCGCGGAGCCGACCCTCCCGCGGAGCCGACCCTCCCGCGGAGCCGACCCTCCCGCGGAGCCGACCCTCCCGCGGAGCCGACCCTCCCGCGGAGCCGACCCTCCCGCGGAGCCGACCCTCCCGCGGAGCCGACCCTCCCGCGGAGCCGACCCTCCCGCGGAGTCGACCCTCCCGCGGAGCCGACCCTCCCGCAGAGCCGACCCTCCTGCGGAGCCGACCCTCCCGCGGAGCCGACCCTCCCGCGGATCCGACCCTCCCGCGGAGCCGACCCTCCCGCGGAGCCGACCCTCCCGCGGAGCCGATCCTCCCGCGGAGCCGACCCTCACGCGGAGCCGACCCTCCCGCGGATCCGACCCCCCCGCGGAGCCGACCCTCCCGCGGATCCGACCCTCCCGCGGAGCCGACCCTCCCGCGGAGCCGACCCTCCCGCGGAGCCGACCCTCCCGCGGAGCCGACCCTTCCGCGGAGCCAACCCTCCCGCGGAGTCGACCCTCCCGCGGAGTCGACCCTCCCGCGGAGTCGACCCTCCCGCGGAGCCGACCCTCCCGCGGAGCCGACCCTCCCGCGGAGCCAACCCTCCCGCGGAGTCGACCCTCCCGCGGAGTCGACCCTCCCGCGGAGTCGACCCTCCCGCGGAGTCGACCCTCCCGCGGAGCCGACCCTCCCGCGGAGCCGAGCCTCCCGCGGAGCCGACCCTCCCGCGGAGCCGACCCTCCCGCGGAGCCGACCCTCCCGCGGAGCCGACCCCCCGCGGAGCCGACCCTCCCGCGGAGCCGACCCTCCCGCGGAGCCGACCCCCCCTCCCGCGGAGTCGACCCTCCCGCGGAGTCGACCCTCCCGCGGAGTCGACCCTCCCGCGGAGCCGACCCTCCCGCGGAGCCGACCCTCCCGCGGAGCCGACCCTCCCGCGGAGCCGACCCTCCCGCGGAGCCGACCCTCCCGCGGAGCCGACCCTCCCGCGGAGTCGACCCTCCCGCGGAGCCGACCCTCCCGCGGAGCCGACCCTCCCGCGGAGCCGACCCTCCCGCGGAGCCGACCCTCCCGCGGAGCCGACCCTCCCGCGGAGCCGACCCTCCCGCGGAGCCGACCCTCCCGCGGAGCCGACCCTCCCGCGGAGCCGACCCTCCCTCGAAGCCGACCCTCCCGCGGAGCCGACCCTCCCGCGGAGCCGACCCTCCCGCGGAGCCGACCCTTCCGCGGAGCCAACCCTCCCGCGGAGTCGACCCTCCCGCGGAGCCGACCCTCCCGCGGAGCCGACCCTCCCGCGGTGGCCGGCTGGTCCACACGTGGCCGGCTGGTCCACACGTGGCCGGCTGGTCCACACGTGGCTGGCTGGTCTACACGTGGCCGGCTGGTCCACAAGTGGCCGGCTGGTTCGCACGTGGCCGGCTGGTCCACACGTGGCCTGGTCCACACGTGACCGGCTGGTCCACACGTGGCCGGCTGGTCCACACGTGGCCGGCTGGTCCACACGTGGACGGCTGGTCCACAAGTGGCCGGCTGGTCCACACGTGGACGACTGGTCCACAAGTGGCCGGCTGGTCCGCACGTGGCCGGCTGGTCCACACGTGGCCGGCTGGTCCACACGTGGCCGGCTGGTCTACACGTGGCCGGCTGGTCCACACGTGGCCGGCTGGTCCACACGTGGCCGGCTGGTCCACACGTGGCCGGCTGGTCCACACGTAGCCTGCCATGCGCAGCAACAACTGCTACCACGTGGCCTGCCATGCGCAGCAACAACTGCTACCACGTAGCGGTTGAACACACTTCTGGCCAAGTCATCTCTGGCTTACGTCTGCTTTTGTATGAAATTAACTTCAACGTGGGCAATGTAATTGCGTTATGTGCGTGTTTACACGACTCGTATACATTTAGCTCATGATTTTCGCAAATATTTTGGATATACTTCCTGTGCGTTTTAATACTGCACCACATTTTGTATATCCCAAGTCCATTTAGTCCATTCGTAACGAAGCAATCTCGGAAGGACTGGGACATTCGAAGATTCGCAGCCACATTTCCATAACAACTGTCAATGTTTCGTAGTCAGCGCCCTACTGCATCGAGACATAACTATAGGCGGAATTTGCCATCCCTTTGCAGAGGTTCAAACCCCTCCCCATGTCATCTAGACCATTTTCCCAGCGAACCCCCATACGAAGCATGCCATGCGTCCACTATGCAACAAGACAGTGGCACTGGTCAAACAGGTGGCACTGGCCACTGGCCATTGACACTGACCAAACACGTGGCAGCAATTAGCAAAACGTAGGAGTGTGTGTGTGTGTGCGTGTGTGTTGTTGAATTTGGCCCGCCTGCCACCGTGAGTGATGTCGGCTGGTTCCGGCTGGAGAGGAGATGTGTTAGAGTGAGTAATGTAGGGTAGGAGGATGTATCAAAGGGGAGGCTTAGTAGATCTGTCAAGAAGTGGTGAAGTAGAGTTGAGATGGTCTTGAAGAGTAGGGTTGAGGTGGTCTGGATCGATTGAAGATGTAGAGCTGGTACAGTAGAGTTCTTTGAGAGCCGGAGATGATGAAGTTGAGAGGGTGTCAGTCCGGTCGGTGCCACGTTGGGGTATAGGCTGTAGTGGGGGGGGGGGTCAGGTCATCGCCGTTTGTTAACGTTGCAAGAACGTGATTTCTTTTTCTTTTTTTGTAACGTGTCTTTGGCTTTTTCCGTTTTTCTCGTTTTTGTTCATTATTCTTTCGTTTTTTTAAATTTCTACCTCCAGTGGTCCAGCATTACACTTTTTATACTTATGTGTGTAGAAACTAATGAACCTATTAGCATTGCTTGGTAGCAATTTACGAGCTAATTTGGTTTCAACCAGTATTTATGATGCCCTAACACACCGTACTGTATTTCTTGCTATTCTATATGGTTCTAGATTTGCCAGAGAGTTAAAATTTCAGTTTCTTGAATGCCTGATTTTTTACCCCAGTAAAGGCTTTACTTCCTTGGTCGGCTTGGAGGGGTGCGTAATGTTTAATCCAATTTGCCTATTGGGAATGAACCTATCCCAACCTTGAACAGTTTATCTTTTATCATTATTCACATTTCCTAGGTATCTAAGCCCCTCAGTAACTCTTCTGAGTTAATTTGATTAACCCGCGCCGTCTTTCCGGTCAAATCTTCACACCCTATCTGGGGCGGGGGGCGGTTGAAAATCCACCGTCTAATATCCAAAATAAGCATCACACGAAGACGAAAAAGGTGTCATCAGAAAGATCTCGACGAGTAGGGTCCTGGCCCATCCCCCCCCCCGAAAAAAATATCCCCAAAAGTGACGTCACCAGGGGGATATATTTTCACGACTTTTCACGAGTTACATTATGTTTTTTACTATGGGGAGTTCATTTCGGGGATATATGAAAAAAACGAAATTTATTTGGAGTGAGAAAAGGACAGCGAAATCGACCAGGGCTATTTTTTTGCTACCCAATTTTTTTCATTTTTTTATTTCGATATTTTGGGTTTACAAGTTTCTTTAATTGTCCATTTCTATTGGGAAGAGCAGAACGAGAAACGTTGTTCGAAGTCAACTTGCCCTAATAAAAGATGTTACTTTAGCAAGAATCATGTATTTGAACTGCAATATGGCAAATACGCAAAATTTATATGTAGTTAAAAACGGGGGAAAAGGTTCAACTCGTACGTTTTGTTGCATCCGTAAAGATCAGCAAACGCTGAAAGTTTCGTTAAAACATCTATCCGTTAAAGCGTGACGACTGGTCGAACTTTTTTGGATGTGACCTCACTTGACCTTGACTAACTCGTTGACCCTAGATGACCTGACCTAAATATTTTGAATCAGCATGTTAAATTGATGTGGGAAAAGGTATGCAAAATTTTGGTGCGCTGCCGCGCGCCGTTCGTACGCTATCCGCGAAAATTTTTAGGGTGCGGTTGAAGACCCCCCCCCCTCCGAGAACGGACGGGTTAAGGTGGCTGAAGAGATGTCACTTGCAGCTGTTTTTCTCGACGGAATGGGTGCACTGTAGATATCTCACGAGACTCATTGACAACGTGGTGCATGTGGCTCATTGGTTCAGTTTGGCCATAATTGTTTCCAACTTTTGCATAAACTGATCACTTTTTTCATACCCCTCCCCTACCAATAGGCTTTTGGCCAAATTTGAGTAGCTCGTGAATTTGATTTACGAAGATGGGAACGCTCCGCCCGTATGCACTAGAGAAGGTTGATGTTATTTCTTTATGAAGAACATGCACCAATATTTAAGTGTCCCTATATCCGCAGCGGCGTCGCACGGACGGAGGAACTGGAGCCGGGGGAGTTGGCGCCGGGGGAGCTGGCGCCGAAGGAGCTGGCGCCGGAGGAGCTGGCGCCGGAGGAGCTGGCGCCGGAGGACCCGGCGCCGGGGGAGCTGACGCCGGAGGACCCGGTGCTGGCGGCGCTGACGACATATCCGAGGAGCTGCAGTGCGTCGTGTGTTTGGATCTGCTGCATCGCGCCACCACCCTCGGCTGTGGCCACACCTTCTGCGCCGGCTGCGTGGAACAGCTGAGAGGCACTAACCCCATATGCCCCATGTGCCGCGCGCCCATCAGCTCCTGGGCCCGCTCAGTCATCCTGGACAAAATCATCAGCAACATCGCCAGCAAACAGTAATATATGCGCGACTACAGCTCCGGTCTGGCACACAGTTCTTCATCGCTCCATCCGGAGACAGGACCTTTCGCACGCTATGGCACAATTAAGCAACACCCTGAGGTAGATCCTCGTCTTCAAACCCGAGGCAGAGAGTCACCCTCCACCCTGAGGTAGATCCTCACTCTGCATCCTGATATAAACTACGTTACATTCGTCATCTCTGGGGATGCTGAACAATGGGGCCCGACGGCGGAGCTCTGCCCTGGGGCAGATCGCCGGATGTTTCTGGTCCCTGGGGACAGGGAAGACCGACGGCAGAGCCCCAACGTCGGGTAAAATTGCTTGCTCCTGATGCCTTACATCTGCTGGTCCTATGTATGTTCAGATCTTCAATATACTCACGTCCATCGTCATTCTCCCAGCATTGCCAGTGGAGGATGCCGGCTCTATCGTGCGAGAAATGAAAACAGCATCGTGCACGTTCGGATGAGCCGTAACGTGCGAGTATTTCAGAAAATAAATGCTTATCACTCCATTTTTTTTTTTTGTTTGATACAGAAGCATGGGAACAAATTTCGGTATTATTTGAAGAAGGAACGTGTGCTTCTGAAACGAAGCTAACATATGAATTCAGTATATTCAGTCACGGAAGAGAAGAAATAACACACTGCAGCCATATTCTCAAGGCAAGCGGTGTAGGAAATTTTCCAGAGAATATCGACGAATATAGTGTAAAATGCACATTGCTGAATTTGTCATTCTTACTACCGGCTTGATTCTCTTCCTCTGCGTGGGTGGGGAAACAATCTAGTTCTCCGTTCAAATGTTCCCCCTAATCGTAACATTTTTAGCCATAGCTGAGTAAACAAACAAATGTGCAATGCATTACGATCAAGACGTAAGCTGGATGATCTTCGTTCCTTTTCATCTTCCTCATCGTTTCATTGTCTGGGACAACGCATTTGTTCATCTTGAATGGGGGAGCTGTGCATGGTAAACACTACGAAGAGCATAAATTCGTATGTGGTTCCCAAGCGTCACATCAAAGCATCACAATACTTGATCCTGATGTATATTTTCATTGCATATAAAACTTCTCGCATTGCATTGCATTGCACTCACATTGCCTTCAACGGCAAAAACACGATGGTAGAAAACTACTGTTAGTATAGGTGACCGATGGAAAACTTGTGACCAAAGAAACTAGTATGTATTAAAATTCATAGCGGCAGACCAGGTGCTTGATTAGAAATGGGAACGTGAATTATAAACCACCAATAGAAGCAAAGCATGCGTGGGTCCGATCTATGTACACGAACAATATCTTCAACAATCCAATCCGGGGTCCATGTAAAGGTCGACTTGAACTAATGTAATGTGACCTCTGGTGACCTTATTATCGGTTAAGATGTCAACAGGGGTATGCTTCGGACGCAACATTGCCCAGAGCTTTCAAACTTTGTCGAGCAAGTATCATATCCTAGCATTTACTGACCATAAGTTAAAGGGGATGGGTGGCTTTCGGCAAGAGACCCCTTCCCAGCCCTGCGTAAGTGGATTTGGTGGCAGGCCCGGTGAGAGTTGACCCGGCATTGACCTGGCTCCTCAGCCGCACACCATTGACCGGAGGGGCAAATATTACCACCTTCTTATATCATGAACGGCTGGGCCGATTTTAAACATACAAACAGCAATCCGAGGCGCCGCGGAGCGCCAGCTCGATGCACCACATCGTCGCCCTAAAGTCCCAACCGCGAAAGTGATTTATTTGTGTTCTGAGATAGTTTACTTTTTAGTTTTCAACAATGAACCGGAGATCAGGGAGGTGAGTTAGAAGAAAATCCCTCGTTTATTTTTTGTAGAACACGTATCGAAGTACACAACACATCCTTCATAATCGACGATCTAACCTTACTGTGACAGCAGTGGCGTACAGAGGGTGGGGGCGACGGGTCGTTGGCCCCGAGCATCCCGGGGAAGTCTCTGTATATTAGGCCTTATACTTGAGTCTGGGGCATGCAATCAAGATTTTCCACAGTCATTACCAGACTTCTGCACGCCAGTCAAACTTTCTAATTTGAACACACTTTCATGACAACTGAACAACCACCATCATCTTCACTCGGCACACTCGTCGCAGCCCTCGCATTCGTCGTGAAGGTCATCCTCAACCCGGTCCACAGTGGCCGCCGTCGGGAGGATCTCATAGAATGGGTGATACGCCGTTGGGATCACCAGTAGGTGCCAGTAGATTGGAAGCCGGCGGCTGTAGATGTTCCGAAGGGCGGGAAGAGCTGCGGCCCGCCGACCCCGCTCGTAGAGTTTGTGGACGTAGAAGTTGTCTTGGTTCTCGTTTAGGTGGTAGGCGAAGGCGACCTGGGACGTAGAATACAGGAGCTGGCGCACCTTCCGCCACTTGATGGCTTCCTTCCCGCCCTTCAGCTTGATGGTGATGGCCTTGAAGTCAAGAAAGTATCCGTGCGTCAGAACGGTCACGTAGGGCCGTGGGGTTTGGCGAGCCGCGGATGGTGGTCGCCCACTCATCGGGTGAGTATACCGGGAGCCTCCTTGCCTTTCGCTCGATGGTTGAGTGGATCGAGTCACATTCCATCTCCGTGTGCCCCGGCTCGAAGAATCGGTGTGTGATGAGCTCTATGGAAGGGTGCACCTTGACTAGATGGGAGAGCATCGCCGCGAACACCGCGTTCTTCTGCTGCCCCCGCAGCCGTCGCTCATCAAATTGAGCTTGCGGACGCCCACCAGTTTCATGGCCCAACGGAAGATGATGATCGAGATCTCGTTCGCGCCTCGTCCGCCCTCAGTCTCGTTCCAAACGAAGCAGTCGCCGGCTCGGGTGTTGATGTTGAAGATCGTAGGATTGTAGACCGCCAACTTACGACGGTAAAACATGGGTCCCGATTAACTTTTCGGTGTGAATAGCACCGCTTGTAGGTCAAAGTTGACGGAAACCACGTCGTCCTTCTCTCCTTTCTTCTCATTGTTCCGCCACTCACGAGCCTTGGTCTTCCGCTCGAGGTGCGCCTGGTGCTCGACCTTCGCCTCACCTTGCGACAGCAGTCTCCTCTTCCGTCTGCCGATCAAACTTCTCACAACGTGCACACTGATCTTTCTTGGGTCTGTGGAATCCCAGGTTGAACGTCCGGAACACCTTCCGGTATAGCTCCACGGACCCAGGGTCCCATCCCTGCTCGCTGCACTCCTCCACCCACAGCGCGTATATCTTCGCCACCGACAACTCCGGGTCCAGGTAGCGCTTGTTGGTTGAGGTGGCGCGGCAGTAGTGGCTCTCAACGACGGATAACTCGGTGATGTGCCGTGCCATGCGATCCCGGCGGGTCTGGTGACGCTCGCTGGGCACGTGCTTGCCAACGTGCGGAATTCCATCGTTGTCCGCGGCCAGCCAAGAACTGAGCGACGCGTCTGTCGCAGCCAAGGTGGCCATGAAGAAGCCACGGCAGACGATTGCCGGGGACCCGTTGTGCATCAGAGAGTATGACGTGGTCGACGACCTCCGCGACTCCTTTCCCTCTGGAAGGGTCGTTTGCGACATCTTTGTCGTGCACCGCTCACGAACATACGCCCTCTGCTTTCCGCGATCAGCCAGGTCGTAGAACGTTTCGAAAAGTGCGAGTCGGTCCTCCTCCCAAAACGCACTGCACTTGTACAGCTCCACCTTCGAGTGCTGGCACTGAGACGGCTGCATCTTCTTGGCTTGTTTTACCTTGCCGGTCCTGTTGACGAACTGCTGGCCCGTAGCACGCCGATTACGTGTGCCGCATGAAGCGAGTGCAGAATTGCATAAACTTCGCAGCTAGGCTGGTCACTGGAAGACGGAAGCACGACCACATCTCGTCCTCTCTGCGCGAGTTGGGCTGGGATAAGATTGAGGAGATGGTGCGGCACTGTGACCTGTGCAACGCACACAAAGCCGTACACAGCGCAAACTGCCCGCCTGCCATCAGGGAAATGTTCGTTGAACGCTCGGCTGTGTCGGAGAGAAGCACTCGTGCTACCGGTACTGGGGCACTTCACCTGCAACGGTGTAGGTTAACAGCTACCCAGCGGGGCTTCTCCTACCGCTCCACTCTCCAGTGGAATTCGCTTCCCGGTGAAGCACGCGACACAACTAGCGGTGCAACATTCGTGCGTGCAATCAGCATCAACTAGGTAGCTAGGTGTTTTACAATCGTATCTAACGTGATGGCAAGAATGTAATCAGTGAACTAGGTATTTCGTGAGTTCCACCATGTGTCAGTGCCTAATAAATGACTTGACTTGATTAATCTCGACGTTTCTTGCCCGAACCGCCTCGTTGCGATCTTTGCGCTTCCGGACAGATCCATCGGTTGCTGGTGCATCGCCTTCCGCGGCAGGCTCCGTGTCCGACTCCCGAGTCATCGGAGGACGTCTCCAAGACCGGACCAACTGCGTTAGTGTAAGGAGACTTACATTTTTCGGCACCAAAATTTGTATACTTTCCTATCCGAACAGGCCGCCAGACATCCATTCAGATCCTGGCCGTCTTACCCTTCCCGTACAAACACTTCCCCGGAAAGCGCCCGCGTGTGGCGACGGCGCCTACGTCAAAGCGGCGGTTCCATCAACACGCCGCACATGCGAGTGGCGACGACGCCCAAGATCAAACGGGCCGACAACAGACGGCGAGCGCAAGTAACGGTTCGTCCCCGCGAGGGTACCGGAGGTGCAAACACCATCTGGGCTACCCCCGGAAGAAGGGTCATCGACCAGTGAGGTCGGTGGCCCGGACATGAAGACGTCGCCACCCAAGTCAGAAAAAAAAACAATCAGGGGCGCGAACTCACCCCCGAAGCCCTGGGAGGGGTACAAGAAAAAAAGGGGCGGAGCAATAGCAAGTTCAAGAGAACAGAACAGAACAGGACGGACAGGAGGAGAAAGGAAGGAGAGACGCACGGAGAGAAGGGTCTGGGACACACGCGGCGGTGGACGCCGGACCGACGCCTGAGGGCCGTCCAGCGGTGGCCAGATGGATGAGTTTTCGGATGGAGGAGAGGAAGCACTCAGCCACGGCCACTCGCCACTCACCATCGGACATGAGAGTGCTAAACTTCTGGCGTGTCATCCTCTTTCCCACCGAACCAACCTAAATTCTCTTCCGCAGCTTCTGCCTTCTCACCAAATTCATGGCTGGGAGCGATCTGTCTCATGGGGGGGGGGGCCAAATAGGATAAGTTTAAGATGTGGAGGAAGTGGACGGAGATGCTGGAAATGGCGGGAAGTATATGAGCAGTGTGTGCCTAATGCGATGCTATGCGGTTTATGTAAGGGCAAATATATTAGAGTAAGCATGTAAATTCTCTAGTGGCATCAACAAAGACCGGTGGTGGAATTTCGACAGTGACGGACTGGAGGAGCGGTAGAGCAGGGCCGGATAAAATAAGATAGAATGCAGCAATGGATGACGTCAGACCTACGACCCTAACGAACGGTGCCCGCGTAGTAAATACCTCAGCGACCAAGCGCGAGGAGGGGAGCATATTTACGTCCAGAATTGAAACGGAGGCCGTGCCGCGGGTGATGAGTGGTGCGCGCGCTATGACCGGGTCATCAACAGCCGACCCGTAGACGGAGTTCGTACCATGAGTACTTCTTGACAAGGTGGAATGATTTACACAATTATGATTGGATCGTGCCCGATATTAATCTGTACGATGAGGTAAATTTATAAGCGAGGCAGCCGACCTGCGAGCCGTCCTATGGACAGAACGTTTCCGAGCGATGGTGGTGACTGTTGAAGCCAGTTATTGCCTAGAACATTACTGCTATTATATATATGACGCGCGTTTGGCTAAGGCCTGATTGCCAGAGGGTGCGATGAACGGACACTTCGGGGGTATTAGTTCACCTGCTCTGGATCTTTGACGGCAAAATCACGCTGGCCTCTGCGATCCAGAGGTGCAGGTGAGGTGGCGAACATGGTATGCATGTGGGAGGGGCCGGTAAAGGGGCCACCACATTGCGTTCGCCGGAAGTCTGGCGCCGGACTGTAGGGTATAGGCAAAACATTGCCCGGTGGTTTGTCCACCCGCGAACTCTGCACGTGGGCACGGTTGGTGCAGACAGTTCGAGGGGCATGATGGACGGGTTTGGCATGCCATAAGACCCCAGGCTAAAGAGGTAGGGCTGGTTAGGATATGTCGACCGGGTACGTGCCCAACGTGGTAGGGATCCGTGCCCGCCCGTCGGATATGTCAGACCTGGTCGCAAGTGTACGACGAATAAGGCCCGGCGCGGCATCGATTGAACTTAAGGCTAGGTATGTCGGTCAGAGACATCAGAGCACTTGTATCAGGCCCCAGAGTCAGTACGATGAGCCCCCTCGTTGCAGTTAAGACTGTCCAGGCGAGAAACGCTGCTAATAATGGCTAGGCCAGCCATGATTGGCAGTGAAAGGTTTACTTGTTCGGCCCGGTAATACCATCAAAATTAGAGCATTGGTCTGTCCATCTATGTGTTTGTGTACCGCTGAAAGGGGGGGGTCGGGGGCTAAACTTGGGTACCAAGCAATTAATTAATTGAAAAGGAGAGCATGAATGGGGCGAGCGAATGCGAAATGAATGAAGGGAATGAACGTGAGTAGGTAGATCTAAGGATCAGCGGAAGCCGCTTGGGGCTCAACACAGGCACCTATTTCTTGCGGAACATTGCTCAAAATTACACTAATACTAGCGTCCAAAAAGTCCCAACACGGACATGTCATTCAAACCAATTTAATTGTCATCAATTCTCTCATGCAACGTATTCATTATAAACTGGCTAAAGACTCTCACTTACCTATATGGTGTTCCCAAAACTTTGACCTCGCACATATATAAATTCGTGTTAGGGACGGCAACTCAAACCAACATCCCGACGGCTGGGGTTTGGGGATGTGTGGTGGAACTGGCGGTAAAAAAAACAAACATAATACACCACTGACAGGCACAATGAACCAAGGAGTGAGTTAGGTCAAGCCCCCAATAAGTCAGTTCAAGTAGTTCAATCAGTTCCAGTTACATTCGAGTTTAGGCTGCATCAAGAATAAATTGTCCACACCCACTTCACACACCATACCAGTTTCAGTTTAGGTTAGGCTGCATCTAAAATACATTTCATATACCAGTTACAGTTCCAGTTTCAGTTTAGTTTAGGCATTAGAATGCATTGTACACACCCCCTTCACACACCCTCTATCTAAAATACACTTCACACACCCATATCACTCAGTCGAGTTTAAGTGAGGTTAGCAACAGATAAAACACGCTAGAGGTTACATTTTAACACACAGTTTATCACGAATACATTACACACCCACACACCCGTACACCCCCACCCCACTCACCACACCCACACCCACCCACACCCCACACCATGGGCGTAGGAACGTTTTGAAAAGTGGTGGGGCCAGCCTCATGTGGCAAAAACGCATGTTCGCGGAAAAGTGGTGGGGCCAAGAAAACTTTGGCCCCATATTATCAAAAATCCAGACCCTCTTGATAAATTTCACAACGGATTTGAGCTCCTTGTGCATTGGTCTTCCTCTCCAGATATAAAACTTCCAAATATTAATTTATTTGGCAAATTTAGGAATTATTTAGAATGAAAAGTGGTGGGGCCATGACCCCAGTGGCCCCACCGGTTCCTGCGCCTATGCAAAAACGGATACATTTGCATAGGTATAATTATTAGGAACATGCACCTTATCCTTAGGAGCCCTGCAGGTAAATAGAATGTATGTAAATAGTCGACTATCTAGAATATACGAAGGAAGCGAGGGAATGCTATGCTATGTACCGTTTTATTTGCCGAGGATTAACCAAAATATAACCGATGTCCGGTGTCCCAAAATCAATATCTCCAACGTTCAATACCCCATGTAGGGAGACCACCGAGGAAGTGTGGTCGGCGACCACCTTATTTTTTACCCCTGTACCTCCACCTCAATAACTCCGTCTCTGGCTTTAACCACAAAATCAAATGGAGCAGTACCATTACACATTTATTACTTCATCCCAATTTCCTTTCAAAATTACAGGCATGTACTTTTTTAGTTGTCAATCATGCCATTTTCATGAAGATTGATATTTCCATCGCAACTAAAGAGTATCTATCCCTGGCGATTCGAGGCCCCAAACACGAAGATTGAGTGCCGGGGCACCAGGGATTTTACGAATAAACGAGCCACGACCACGGAAACAAGCAGTACAGGACTTAAGCTCCATCCTAGCACAACATACACTCCGTACCTGGTTTAGCAAGCATTGCTTAGCATTTCGGAATAGTCGCAGGGTATATCTCGCAGACAGAGTGCCACAGTGATGTCCAACCTGGATTACACGCCGAAGAACGAGCGACGCCGATCATTTGCTGCGAAGAACTCCGAGGCAATGGCATCCACATCCAGCTCGTCGACGCGCTGACGGTGCACAGTGCACACCATCGCAGCGTTAAGTCGGGCCTGACCCATGGTAGAGCGGAGATACGACTTGATGCGTCGGAGACAGGAGAAAGAGCGCTCTGCCGTGGCCGTTGTTACTGGTACAGTAAGGTACAGCCTTACCAGCGTCAGCACTTCGCTCATCATGTTACTGAACACTGTACCACCCGACTGCTTTGACCCCACGAGAGCCTGAATCACTTGGTGCACGCTCTTTCCTCAGTCTCCAACCACATCAGGTAGCATTTGCAGCTGCACTTCCAATCGTACAAGGTCCAGATCGCCGCCATACAGATCCTTTACGGCGACGGGGACGGTGAAGTGCCTTCCCGCACTCGCATCCTCCAACAGTCGCTCCACCTCGCGCACTTTCTGGAACGTCGGTTGCAGGAACCTTTCCTTGAGCTGAGTGGTCAGTGTGTCCAATATCTCGAAGAATTGGCGTCGATGTAGGTCTTTCACGGTGGAGTCGTGGTACTGTCCACCGCCGTCCAGTCGCATGGGAACTTTCCGCTTTCGAGGCAGTTTGGGACCATCCACACCTGCTGCCGCTGCCAACCTTTCAGCTCTCTCGAACATCCTGTCGAAAGACTCAGTTGAGCGCATCCCCTCATAGCGCTCGCACACACGTTTCACCGCCTCCTGTGTGTTTCCCACTGTCGCTGTCGCTGACTGGAGGCCACGCGACAGGTCCTCTGCTAGAGAGAATACCTCGATCGCAATGAGCACCCCGATAAACGTATCGAACTGCTCCATGAGCGCCAGCATTCCTCCTGCTTTTCGACCATGATCGTCACTTGCCTCAGCACTGACTTCCTCCAGGGTGCTCATCACGTGCTCGTAGTTATCCACTACGCTTCGCAGCGACGCGGTACGGCAGGTCCATCGCGTGGGGCACAACGGCCGCAGAGTGCCGCCAGCTGACTCTGCGGACAGCGTCACGCGTCGGAGTGCTGCGGCCGTCTTCGGCGAGTTTCTGACAAAGGATGTCAGCTCGTTGGTAATATCCAGGGCATTTCGAATCATCTTGTTTTTCCTGGCTGCCTCCTGCAACGCCAGATTTGTACAGTGTGCCAGACAATGGACATGCAGGGCTGATGGGCACTCTTCGCTGATCCTCGCCGCCACTCCTTTCACTCGCCCCTGCATATTTGCAGCCCCATCGTAGGCTTGTCCGCGACAGCGACTCAGCGGCAGCTCCATACGCACCAGTGCGTCCTTAAGCGTGTCCGCAAGTGCTTCACCGGTGGTTACCTCGGTGTGAATCAGTTCCACGGGATCCTCGTTGATCTGCAGATTGGCGTCCACCCAACGTATGGAGAGGCTGACCTGCTGTTTGAGTGACAAGTCAGTGGCCTCGTCTGCTAGAATAGCAAAGAACTTTGCCTCTCGGATGTCTTTCAGCATGTTGCGCAGAAGTGTCGTGCCGATCGAACGAATCAGCTCGTTCTGGATCACGGGAGACAGGTAGTGATTCCAGTTGTTGAGCTCTGGCACGTCCTTCTTTCTGATGAGGAGGAGTTGGCTGAGGTTCCCGTCCATTTCGTGTTTCCCCCTTATGGGAATGTTTTGTCGCAATAAGTATACCAGAGTCTCGATGACCTTTTTTCAGGCATTTTCTGCGCCGGGACTGCTCCTCGCTGGTCTGCTGAGACAGAAGCGCAGAGATGGTCTGCTGTTTCTCTTTCAGTTCTTTCGTGCATGCCTCATGGTGACACATTGAGCTTTCATGCGTTTTGAAACTCTCTTGCGCCTTCTTCCAATTGTTGAAGCCATCTTCCACATACGCAGCCTCATTGTTTTTGCTCATCGTGAGCTTTCCGAGCTTGTGCTGCCTCCGGCATACATGACAGAAAACCTTTCCAGACTCTAAGCAGAGGCTTAGCCACGCATAATTATTGTACCATTCGGGACAAAATGATCGCGTTCGTCCGCCCTGATCACGCGCAGTCTTTGAGAGCGTGGCAGTGTCGGTCGGTTGGTGGGGATGGACCGTGGAACAGCAAGGCGATGAGCATGGTGGAACTGAAAACAGGAAATACGACTAATTACCAATTATTTATCTCGTTATTTTCACACAAAAATTGCGAGTCTTGGTATTCCAGCAGCTGTGATCATTGACTGTGTGATGGTAACAACAGCAATTATATTTTTATGCACAACATGTTTTTCACTGGGTTGTTCTGTCGATTGTTTTGCCTGCAATTCATTTATATTGTTTGAAACAGCTGTCTTATTGCACCACTTTGCAGGTGTGAATTACCTTCATTTATAAAAAGGTGCCACAAGTAATGCTTCTCATGTTCATGGAGATATTGACCCAGGGGCGCAGCCAGGACTGTCCTAAGGGGGGAGCAAGGTAATGCTAAAGGGAGGGGTAGAATGTAGCTGATGGGCAGTTCCAATGGTAAAAAAGAGAAAAACATCGGTCGTAACGGGGGGGGGGGACAATTGCCCCCTCCCCCTGGCTGCGCCCCTGTATTGACCTCAAGTCCTCAACACAACCAAAAATCAGTTAGCTATACCACCTGTGCAGATACACTACTTCCATTATAAGGCCATTGCTTCTTTGCTTCACTGGCTGATTAGATAACTTTAAGCAGAAAAGGTTATGAACTTAATGTCATTTCTAGGATCTTACACAAGTCAATCAGCTGTAAACCCCATTATTTCATTTATGTACGTTTAAACCCCTAAGGGACGATAAATGTACACTACAACAGACCTCTCTTAATCGCAATGTGTGACATTTGTGTTGGTACTTGGTACGAATAACATATAAGTGGGGTATGTGCAGTAAAATAAGCAATATCGGATTTGACCAAATTAATTAACTGCCTCACTTTGGATGATATAGCACATTATACATTTACATTCGGTGTAATGGAATTCAGAAACACATTAAGCCTATTACTGCTGGCAGGGGGCCTTTAAGGCCTCCCTCAGGTTTTTTGCTAGTTTCTCCGGAACGGCTGGCGATAAAGACCTGAAACCTTCGGACTTTCTTTATTGGTCCTTTTGACAGGTTGTGTCAAAATTTTAACCCCGGGTCACGTCAGGTCAGGTCACCAGAACAGGCCAACTGAGGTCACCTCATTTCAACTTTGGAGTCCCATCGCACCCACACTTTTACACCGGTCAATAAAAAAATTACCACACTTCATGGCCCTACAGAGATGTATAACATATAGTTCGGTTTTTTTTTCTCTAGCGTTGACCTGACGTCAGGTGACGAGGTGACCTCTCCAATTGGAATAACATGGGAAAAATAAAAATGACACTGCCAAAGCCACAAATATGATCAAAACGGCTCACAACTTTCCGAATCATGTTCACTCCCACCTTTTCACAGATTTCCGGGGTGAAATTTGACGGTTTCCCTTTCTGAGGTCATCCGAGGTCACCAGGGCTCAAAAACCGTTTTTGGACCACTGCTCTCCGCCACATTGAGCTAAAGCGTCAAACTCAACGCCATTGTGTTTGTTTTATCACCAGCTTTCATATGATATGCAGCTTGACCCCTTTCGGTGACTTTAGGTCATCGTAGGTCACGTGACCTAAGCACAACAGTCAAAACTGACCTGGCTAGGGTAGACTATATATCATTATATAACCTTCTTAACAAGGCGAACACGATGACGTTGAGTTTAAGTCTCTAACTGAATCAGGTGAAAAGTTATTGGCGAAAAACTTTGCGTAACCTCTATATGGTCGATGACCTCTGGAGCTCAAACCATTGACCTGAGGTACAAAATTACCGAAATACTTTCTAGAGTTCACGGTACGAGCTATCCAACGCCATTTTCGGATTTGCGCTAGGAAGCATAGATCGCCAGATCTTAGGGGGGGCCGAATAGCCCCCCCGCCAGAAACTGAACCTCGTAAGGCCCGCCAGTAATAGGGTTAAGTCACCAAAACAGAAATTAAAAGTAGGTATGCATATCAAACCGGCAAGGAGTTGTTCACATTACCTGCAGTTGCCGGCGATATCCCACTGTTTGCCGATTTGCCGAAGACAAGCTCTATCTTTCCCTCAGCATCAGTATGCAGGTCAGAGGGGCTGCTTGAAGAAGCGGATGCTGGCGCAGAAGGAGACGTGGGTTCTGGCACAGGATGCGTTGGCGTAGGCAAACACGCAGGAGCAGACGGTGCAGGTGTAGGCGCAGGAGCGGATGGATTATCCAGGGTGGACTGTGAATAGCAGCATGTGATAAATATCCATCAATGAAGGGACTTCTATGAAGCAACTGCAGTTGACAATATTATGATAATTCAATTAAAATTAGGACATCACCACTGAGTGAATCCGTACCGAGTGTTGCCGATGACGATTCGTAATACGGATCGAAAGCGCTCCAACCAACATGTTCACATAGTGGTGACGTCCTAATTTTAATTCAATCTACGATGCCACTAATTATGAATTTGGAGAAATTATGCTAATTATTATTATTGCTATTATTATTAGTATTATTCGAAGTGACGAAACAGGTAACAGGTATATCGGTATACACATACATCGCTACAGGTATATACAGGCATATCGTTCAGCATAGCAACAGTGAAGAGTGAATGTTGGCATGGCATAAAGTGCCTAATGGAAAAACGTAGTTTTTCATTTAGCTGCATAGGTAAGTAGCGCGATCAACTGTTTGTTGATGCATAATTACATCCACCCTTACTTACCTTCTTCGCGAAGAAACTTCGTATGTCCATCTTCAGAGCCTCTAGCACAACCAGAGGTACAGGATGGTGAAGCAGTTGGTCATGGAATAGTTTTTTGTTTTGTTTTGTAAAACACGATTTCTGGAAATGAAGAGGAACCCTTAGGATATCTGCCAGCATCCGCCACCTTATGTTATTATTACATTTATACAACACAAATAAAAATGGCATTGGGTGGGGTAGACAGTTGTTCAATGGTGAGTAAAACTGTATGTATAAAACAAATATCTGAAGCTAGATTAGTCAAATTGCTTGATGCTCCCTCATGTGTTAGGAAAGTGGTGACTGGTGCAGTGGCGACGCCACGGATTTTGCCCAAGAGGGGCAAATTGCCCGGACGAGTGTCGTCAACCGGGGGAGGGCGCGGTAGGAGAAAAAGCCAAACTAGTGACTGGGGCCGCACATATATCGTTATGTGCGGTTTTTTGTTTGTTATTATCGCCTTCCGGTTAGGCCGTGTGAGTGTAAAACACCTTCTGGTAGCCGAAATTTTGCCTTCCGGTAGCCGGAAATTACCCTTCCGGCTAGAGTTTTTTTCGCTTTTTTTCATACCATGTGGGAGGGGGATGGTAGATGCCATTTCCAGCTAAGTATTACGTAGCTGATGGGATTTCAGGTTTCAAGAGAGATGACATGACCTCCCCGGTTAAAATTGACATGTGTGTGTTTTTTTTAATGAAACGACTGAAATTCGGTGAAAAGCAACGTGAACTTGCCTCAAATATGGGACCCGCATTGCACACAAAAGTTGTGGAATGTAGGTGTTGTGAAAGGAATCATCACCCAAATGAGTACAAAATGCATACCAGCACCAGGACATAACAACTTTGTCACCCATTTGTCAGAGGTGGCCCCTCATGTCCGAGGAAGTTCATCCTCTCATGGCATTGGAAGAAGGATGTTAGCTAGATACACCTATTGGTAAACTCATCATTTATCAAGTTTAGAACAGGGTCCATATTCATCCATAGATTGTTGATAAAGCAGAACTTTTCTACTTCACCAACAAAAGATGTCTGCTGGTCTAGCATGTGTCATTCTATAGACCAAAGTTAAAAGTGGAAAGTAGGCAGTGGCACATTGGTGCACATGTCTGAGGAATATCTAAGGTCCCAATTCACATTTCCTGGATCTGCAACTAGACGTATTTATTGCTAAGATCACAATAGTACAAATATGAACAATCCTCATTCACACAGACCATGGCATAGGCGTAGGAACAGGGGGGGGGGGGCCATGTCCCCCACTTTTCAGTCGAAACAATTCCTTAATTTTGCCAAATATTTTCCTACAGAGAAGTTTTATATCTCAGGAGAAAGACCAAATCATAAGGAGCCCAAATCCGTTGAGAAATTTTATCAGGATGGTGTGGATTTCTTTTTTTATATATAATACAGGACCAAAGTTTTCTTCGCCCTCCCCCCACTTTTCGGCACATTGCTACGCCCATGGTCACCAAGGGAGTAAGTGGCAGATGGGTCGTGACCCCACCACTCGTCCCAATCATGACAATAACCATGTCTTCTCCCGGCCTGAAACGCGAGGCAAGGTAAAAGATACTCTTTCACAGTGCTGGGCATCGCGGAATTATACTTCGCGATTCCGCGATCGCAGACTACCAAAAATCGATCGCAGAAATTTATTAAATTTGAATAAATTCCGCGATCGCGATCGCCGATTTTTTCCTCCTTAAATTCCGCAATTTTTAGTCCGCGATCCAAAATGTAAAGCTAGAAAAGACAAAAATTGTCCCGCGCTACCGCTTTACCGCTTATTGACTTCATTTCTTTGAAGAAATGCGCGAATAAGCGGTAAAACTTCGCTGGGGTGCTTTTGGGTGCTGAAAAACTTCGCTAGCGATTACCGATGGCGGAATTAACGATCGCGGAATTTTAATTGAAAATTAAATCAATATTCCGCGATCGCGGAACGCCAAATATTCGATAGCGGAATACCAATCGCGGACCACCTATTTTCGATCGCGTGCCCAGCACTGATCTTTCATGACAAATGGCAAATATGGTATCAAGGGTCATCGTTAGAATTAGCATTCATATTATCTTATCATTGACAACTTCAAATAGCCATGCATACATTAATTACCAGTTGTTTCCCACTGGCGGATCCAGGACGGATATTTTTATCGGTTTGTGGGAAGGGGGGCATTTCCGGAAAAATCGCGAAAAACATGGTTTTTACGAAATGTCGGCCATTTTGGTTTTGGGGGGCATTTGCCCCTAATGCCCCCTGGATCCGCCAGTGTTACTTCCACTATTGAGTCAAGAAACCTGCATCCAGCATCAGTTTGGGGCGGGCGGCTTGGGCCAAGGTGCCTTCATACACATTTATAAATCGGGTTTGGGCTAGTTGTCAGAAATGTCTCTTGTGCGCCAAATCAAGCTAGCAATAGACGTAAGTGACTAAACTGCTAGTATGTAACATGGCTGCGGAGTCGATGGGTTTCTGGGTGACTCCGACTCCGACCCCCCGGAGTCGACTCCGACTCCGGGATCGACTCCGACTTGGCCAGTAAAATCTCATAAATATAACAGACCGAACTTAATTTTCTGCATCAATAATTGAATGCAATGCCGGCGACGGATAAATGCTCTGCCGGCTTTTTCTCGCGCAGGAAGACGCGGGAAAACGTGCTTATAGCAACGGTTGATCCTCCGTTTCTGGAGATGTTGCTAGTACGCTCGAATTAACATAGGTTTGCACCGGAAAACGGCGAACATTGGTTAGCAAGCTAATGTCACCAGCCCGTGTCAGGCGGAGTCGGAGTCGGCATAATTTTGTCGACTCCGACTCCGCAGCCCCGGTCTGTAAATAAAAGGCACGCCATGTGTACCAGTCATCTATATGATTGTTTTAATGGTTTCTCTCATGGTTCTGATAATTACTTTACATCACGTTGTTTTCTTATTTATCTTTGGTAGTTATTGCTCAAAAAGTGGTGGGGCCAGTTAACATTGCTGGCCCCACCAGGTCAAAAAGTGGTGGGGCCATGGCCCCAGCGGCCCCACCGGTTCCTACGCCTATGCCCCACACACCCCACCGACGGCAGAGCCGCCACCCCTACATTAGCTCTGCCTCTGTCCAGGGACTTCCAGGTTTGGTCCTCATCAAAGTCATCGTCACAGAGGATGCCGAGGACCTCTTACTCGTTCATCCCGTGGAACAAAATCAGAATCAATAGACCCGTTTTTTAGTAAAGTTTTACTAAAAGCACCGACCAATCTTCAAACTGATACGATGAATTTTGGAGTGCTATTGTAAAAATACAAAACAAACGTGAAACTCCAACCGCGAAAGTGGTATTGCAACCTGGCAAACAGGAGCCCGTGCTCCAAGAACACGAAGCGCCAACCACGAAAGTGGAGTTTCGCAGTTGGACCTTTGTGAATATGGGGACATTCCGTAAAAAGACAACACGTCGGAGGACTGCCCATAGCGTCCAAACTATTCATCTGATCACTTTCGCGATTCGAAAGGTCTCGAGCATTCGAAAGGTCTCGTCGTCAGTGATGCCGTAGGTACGCAAAGTCAACATCAGAAAAAATCACATTCTCGGTTGGGACTTTGGGGCGACGATGTGTGCCATATGTAACTCGGTAACGTGTTGGATTCAAAAGTGTATTTCGTTGTGTGAGATCAATGTGCACCGATTAAGCATGCTGCATGAGGTACCCGATGTCAAGTGTCACCAGGTCGCAGGTCAAGAGTCCCGTTTCCATGAAAATAGCAAATCCGGATTTCCTTACCAATCCTCATTTGGGAAGCCATGAAAACGCCTTCGTCAGCGAACTGGATCTTTCGAAGTCGAATCCAGCTTAGAAAGAAGATTTCCAGAGGAAATCCTGAGTTCCCAGGAGTTGGAAGCATATGGTAGCATTCACTTATCGTGAGACAACCGCCTTATCTCGTCGTGCTGAGGCTGATGCTGATGAGCCGTCGATCCCGATGGGGTAGCTGATAGTTGGCCGCGATCGTCCATTAAAACATAGCGATACTGTTCGGAACCTCTCGTTGTTGTTCCACTCAGATAGTTCTTAAGGAATGATCAAGACTCCACGAATTGTCCGAGAGACTCCCACAGCAACGATACACACGATACCTCGGTTCTTGTCCAAAGGCGCTCGGTCTGTCCCCAGCCAGTAGGGTGGGTCATAACTTGGTTCCTGAAAAATGCTAGTGAAATTATCGTGACAAATATCATTCCGAACTCACATTAATTTTTTTCAGATTTTTTTGTTGAATTTTAGGGGTGGCCCGCATCTCTTTTTGTTACACCATGTTTGCCAACATTTGTACCAAATCGCCTTTTTGAGGAGGATAGAATTTCTCCATGTGCTTCAAACTTCCGTTGTGGGTAGTTCTGGGTGCATTTCATCATATGTGTGCGTTTTGTGGTCCTATCGCATGCGGGTGTCGAGATATTCACTTTATTAAGTCTGGTTTTAGCAACGCCATCTATTGAGCGCAAGAAGAACCATGGATGAAAACATCCTTTCCCAACGCTTTCTTGAAGCGCGAATGCGGGGAAATGATAAAAGATGACTACAGCAGAAATATTATTTCCGAAATCACATGTTCCAGGCTTCTAGATACCTCCGTTCCCCATATATACGTATACCAATCAATCCAGTCGATTGTGTGCCATACACTACGCCATACAAAAGTTCACGGTCGACTCATCTGTGCGATGTGCAGTTTGTGAAAGCGATTCCGTACTATTTTGAACTAAATCTTGCATTATCGGAACGTTCGGAAACAGCAGCACTGGCACCTCTTCCGACGGAGTATTGTAATTAGAGACCCTAGGGCTAGTATGACGTCAGCTACACGGATCACGTAATGTGATCGCAGGGTTGGTCGCTCGGGGGCATATCGCAGTCGACACGTCCGCGGCCGCATGGTGGATCGGGCGCTCTGCACTCACTGCAGGGAATTTATTGAATATCCGAGGTAGTGGATATGTCGTGCTCAGAATAGAGGAAATCTAGAGCGTTTGATACAGGTGTTACAGGGTTGTATTCTGACGGTCGAAAGGATATGTCGTATGTAATGATTGAACGAGACGAAGCCGGCCCATCAAAAACAAAACCGCAGGAAGAGCACATTGCTGTTGTGGCCGAGCCCGACAGCGGGTATTTAACTCACTTCACCCCAGCGTCAGGAAAGGCGTGTGATATCTTTAGAGAGCTCCATGTCGTCGCTGCCGAATATGGTGGTGGGGTTGTCGTAATCGGGGCAGACAGAACGGCAGTGAATACTGGGCGACATGGTGGAGTGTGCCGTATGTTTGAATTATTTGAGGGGAAAGTCGTCCATTGGTTCATATGCCAGTTGCACGAAGGGAACTACATTTTCGAGCAATTTTCAATGAGTTAGACGGCGGTACAACAGGTCCGTGGTCATTCAGTGGACAGATCGGTACGCAGCTGGCAGGTGACTTGGAACAAAGGCCAGTTATAGCGTATGAGCCTGTGCCAGGTCCAAGATCTACCCGAGGAAATCGTGAAAGACATCAGCACCAATCAGCTTATTTTGCATCAGCTGGCTATCGCCGTTCAGGGTTGGTGCATCCCGAGGGAGTTAGCGACCAGAAAGATTGGTCCCCTGAATATGGTCAGGTGGCTTACTCTCGCTGCCCGTATTTTGCGCTTGTACGTTTCGACGACCGAACCATATAACAATCTTGAAGTCCTGGTACATTTTGTCGTGAATCACCATGCCCCGATGTGGTTTTATATAAAATCACACCCGTTCTGCCGCAGTGTAGAACTGCTCAGTCCAGCCGGTCATTCAGAGAAACGCCTACTGGGCCCACCCTGAATCACTGCTGCTGGCCATGCCATGCGACAGCGATGTGACGATCAGAGAGCAGGCGGTCAGGATCATAATCGAGTGCCGGTGGAACAGAACAGAAGACGCAGATGACGTTAAGACCGTACGGACTGCCAAAAATTAGGTTTGTGGCAACAAAGTACACGGAGCTAATCAACTGGGATCAGGAGCTCATAACTGAGCCCCCCTGACACTGCCAACAAGTGAGCAAGACCTGGACGCAGCGTGGGAACGTGTACCGATGTACCCGGTGCACACCCAGGCGGTAGAGAGGGCTATAAAATGTGTCACGGAGGCATCTGCGGCCGTTGTGGGAAATGCTGCGGGGCATGGATTCATCTGTGCGAAGATGAGCCATAGGCTAGCGGTGCCATC
The DNA here is from genome assembly GCA_034440575.1 of Imbricaverruca yamaguchii. Lineage (NCBI taxonomy): Eukaryota > Metazoa > Arthropoda > Thecostraca > Neoverrucidae > Imbricaverruca > Imbricaverruca yamaguchii. The sequence continues at coordinate 28,162 of JAOTOL010000618.1, read as the reverse complement.
CTTTCAGTCCAAGCAGGACTTTGATTTTGACGTTTTGTAGATGACCAGATAGGATGGCTGGAATGGATGAAAACAAGTTGTGTGCAGGTGTGTACTTGTGTTGGTGATCCGAAGTTCGCTGGCCTGCTTGCGGAAGAATAAGTCATGTTTGACTTGGAAAATGTCGTTTCCTGTTAGTGATAGTCATTGTGCGGCTTTAGCTGAATTTCGATTTCACAGGCCACAGCCCATACCAAAGCCATTCTAACGAAAAAGACGGATGTGCGTCACCAGCGTTTTCAGTGTGAACTGGTAACAACGTTGATCGGAGCGCCGACACCTGAGCGCCGACACCTGAAACGTCTGGTGGAACTTGGAAGGTAAAACGTTTACTAGTGACGGGGTGTCATCAGGGATTGGCATAGGGGGCTCCAGCCGTAAGCTTCGGAACTAGACTTGATCCACTTGATTTTTCCATGAATATATACAGAATGTCGATGTAGCGGAAGTAGGTAAGCAAGCTGGGCCGGTCGCCGGGGACGATTGAAGTCCACCCCACCCCCCTACTCGCGTTTTCTGGTGATGCCTCTAGGTGTCAGTTAGACACGGCAAGCATGCTTGAAGGTGATGTTACCTTTCGTCGTTTGCCCACATTTGCGCTCGATTAAACCGTCGGGAACGGATGTTATCACTCATAGTTCTACTCCCTCTCAACAGATGACGTTGCCAAAACCCGACATAAAAACACGAATATCTCTACAACCACAAGCGACAGGACTAAGAAACTCGCACATATGAGAAAAGGCATACGATACTACCCGCGATATAAGTTTGAATCACTTAGATAAATTACAGCATGCACAAAATTGTAATTTGGTGTTAATTTTGGCCAACATGGTCCTAAAAAACGGGAGGGGCCACCCCTAGAATTGATATAAAAAATCAGAAAAATAATGTGAGCTCAGAATGCTCTTTGTCATGATAATGTCACTAGCCGTTTTTGAAAACTTAACATCGACCCGCCCATGACCCAGCCTACCAGCCAGGTCATGTGCAGTGGAGGTAGAGTGTTGGCCTGGTGGTGTGCGGCAGCAGCGATGATTGCAGCTCGGTGTCTGGTGATGGTCTGCCTTCAAGAGGGTTCTGTGCCGTGGCATTTACACTAGTGTCTTTATATAGGTCCGGAAAACTACTATCCTCCGACCTCAAGTTCGGTGCTCGGTGCAGAGATGATGAAACTCGTCGGTGAGCGACGCACAAGTCTAAGTTATTATCCCGGAGCCTGTGTGTGTATATAAATTGAAAAGAGCCAGCGCGCGTCTAGTTTATGTTGCTGTCAGCGTTTGGCGCGTCGGGTGTACAGTTCGTGCAACGTGTGTATGCAGCATTTGATGGATGCTCGTGTTAATTGCTGGTCGAAGCGCGTCTGTATATACCGAGCTTGTCGTCTGGCTGTGCCAGAGCGGGCGTGTGAGGAATGCTGATGCAATGCGTGGCCGGCCGCCCATGCTTATGTAAGGTCAGTGCAGCGCTGCGCCCGAGCCGGACGCGCAGAATGCTTATGAAATGCGTGGGTGGCCGCGCATGTTTATGCAAGCCGGCGTCCGACCGTCGGTGGCCGACCGCGCGCGCGTGTCGGGGTGGGTGATGCAATAGGCGATGGACCGGTGGTGCTGTGCCTGGTGTGGGTAGGGTGTATAGCTGTCACTCGTCCTTTTCCTGCTTCTCCTATCGTCAGCGCCGGCGTCGTTTTTGGAAAGTTTTTGGTGAAGTGTGATCGGGGTTATAACATAATATGGAATATAATATATAATATCTCAATGAAATATGATATAATAAATTCCGGAATAACAACAAGCCTTCTTCGAGTCTCTCATCCAGCGACGCAACCCACGCCGATGTGGCATGCATTTTTGGTATTGAAGGGAAATGTCGCATGTGCGTCGTAACTATCAGCAAATCCGGGATTTCCCACCAAATCGGATTCGGAAATCCTACATGTAATACTGATTTGCTCACGAATGGTCATGGAAATGATCATTGTAATCCGGATCCGATTCATTGTGGAAATCCAATCCAAATTCAAACCTGACATGGAAACAAGACTACGGTGATGTGCAGTCTAGATGACAGCTGACATGTTGTCCATTGCTTCTCATTCAGGCTTCAATTTGGGTGCCAAGCCGCAATTTCTGCTATCAGTGTGTTGTCTCATGGAGTTAAAATGTGTGCAAAACGTATCTTGTGAAACCTATAAAACACAATAATGTTGCCAGAGCCCTGCTGCTTTTTGCATTAGTTTACAAGTGAACTGAAAATGAAGCATTTACAGAAGAAAGGAGTGGTGAAGTTTCATCAAGTATGTTAACACGCGCACTGGAGGGGGGGGGGGCGAAATCCGCCCACCCCTCCGGTTTTTCGTAGATAACTCCAGATTTTACCGGCCGATATACGCCATTGTTTGTGTACTTGCCAATAAATGACCGGCGCGTTGTTTGAAGAAAGAAAAATGACAATCGACCGAACACTTTTCGAGTTAGGGGTCGCTAAAGTAAAAAGATTTATCAGCGCCAGATCACAAATATCGGCGCTGATGCGCTTCCCGTATATTAGCAAGAAGGAAGTGTTCTTGGCAAAACTAGCGACTTGTTTGATGTACATTTTAATGCTCCACTGTTTCAGAGTCATGTCAAGTCACCGAGGTCAGGTCAGGTCAAGTTCATAACAGGTTAACACACGCCCTAGAGGGGGTATGGTGAAATCCGCCAATCCTTCCGATTTTTCGTACATAACTCCATATTGTACCGGACGATATACGCCAAATTTTTCGCGTACCTGCTTAGACATGACCGGCGCATTGTTTAAAGCAAGAAAAGTGGAACTCGGCCGAGACGTTTTCAAGTTAGGGGCCGTTAAATTAAAAACAATTCGCAGCGCCAGACCACAAAAATCGGCGCTGATGCGCTTCCCGTATATTGGCAACAGGGAAGTGTTCTTCACAACACTAGCGAAGTGTTTGATGCATATTGTTATGCTATATAATTTAAAAGTCATGTTAGGTCGCCGAGGTCAAGTCAGGTCAAGTTCATGGTAGGCTAATGGAACCAAACTTGGTCAACTGGAATGTGTCATAAATGCAAATGACTGTCATGCGATTGATGTCACTTTACATGTTACTCCCTATACATCCCGAAATCTACTGTTCGTCATTTTGTGCCTAAGCGTTTCCATACTTTATTCATGTATTTCACTCCTTTCTTTGCGAAGCCGATTGTGTCGAGCCGCCCGACGGAGCAGTAGTGATGGGAGCCCGGTTCCGGTAACTGGAGCAGGTAATGACCTAATAAAGTGCTCCTATATACGTGACCTGAGGTGAAATGGCGGATCTGACATCTATATTGCATCATTAGTAATGTCCAAAACATCATTAATGCCAATTTTGGAGCATTTAAACACAACCACAGCGATCCATAACAATGGGAAGCCAAGCCACGCAAAACCAGAAAATTTTGCTATTTTGACCTCATTTGACATTGAAGAGATTAACCTCAGGTCATGAACTTTGCACACAATAGAGTTCCCTATCGTGCCCATCCACCCCGTGAATTTCGTTGCTCTAGCCTTCGTAGGAGCTGAGACCTTAGGGGGGGGGGGCGGAATCCGCCCCCTCTCCAGTGGGCTTTATTTTCAGAGGCCCTCCAGGGCGCGTGTTAAATAAAGACAGACAGACAGACAGACTTTATTGAGCTCGTCCACAATTGACCTGTGGCTATTGCGACATCGCGTCAAATAGATAAAACAACACAGCACAAAAGGTAAAAAAGAAGGTCAAAATCACAGAATATAAATTTTAAAAGAAATAACAGCAAGTCGAGCAGTCTATCAGTCCGGCACAGGCGGCACGTCAAGTAGATACTCCCGTAGGTGGCGACCAAAGATCGACACGGGAAGTCGCGTCAGCTCAGGTGGCAGTGAGTTGTACATGTGTGGCGCTCTGGAACTCAAACGTCTCTTTCCCATCTCGGTGCGGGACCGGGGGCATACAAGTTGTGGTCTTGACGGGTGGTCCGGTCACGAATCTCCGCCATGGTGGTGAGATCGTGAGCCAGTGACTCTGGCTCACTATGGAGACGCACCTTGCGTATGAGGCGAAGGGTGTGATAACTGGCCAGGTTCTCCGCGCTGAGCCAGCCCAGCCTCCTCAGCAGATCCGAAACATCGTCAATCTTTTTGCGGGCGAAAATTACCTTTGCCGTGTAGTTGATAATTTTGTTTAATGCGAGATAGGTTCTGTTTGCCTCCGTTACCATACACAGAAATACAGTAGCGGATCTGCGAGAAAATCAGAGCATTGACCAGCGCGGAGATGACGGCACGTGGAAGGTGCCCCCTCAGATGCGACAGACCACCCAGAACTCCAGAACAACACCGAGTCAATTCTGAGACGTGCGAGTCTCAACTGAGCGATCGATCGAAAATAAGACCGAGATTTTTGCATTCCGAAATTGTGGGTAGATGTTGAGCGCGAAATTTCACTGTGACATCCGGTAAGGCACGCAAATTTTGTGGGCTGTCCAATATCATTAGCTGTGTCTTAGCTACGTTAATTATCAGTCAAGTTGCTCGAAACCAGATATCGAGGGAGGCCAGAACTGTTTCCATATGAGTGACAACAAACTGAATTTGAGATTTCTTACCACTGGCCAAAAATTGGGTGTCGTCGGCGTTTTGAACAACTATTGTACCTTCGGCGAACAGGCTGCGGTCGTTGGCGAATACACAGTAGAGGAGAGGTCCGAGAGATGATCCTTGAAAAACGCCGATGGTGTTGGGCAACGGGGCAGATTTGTGGACGACACCCAGACTGTCAGTAAGTCTGACACTCTGGGTGTGGATCTGAAGATAACCCGAAAACCAGGAAGTATCGATGCTGTGGAGACTTAATTTTGACAGGAGTTTTGAGTGATCTATCACATCAAAGCATTTGCTCAAATCCAGCAGGCAGAGAAGGGACACCTCTCCATGGTCACATGCGGATAAGATCTGGTCAGATATGGAGGTCAGAGCGTTTTCCGTCGAGTGACGTGGACGGAAGCCGTGCTGAGTTTGGGAGAGGAGGTGGTTATCGGACAGGTAATTGTAGAGTTGCTGGTGGACGGCACGCTCTACAATTTTCGCAATGATCGGGACGATGGAGATAGGACGGAACTTGGAAGGGTTACAGGGATTACCGGACTTGAAGATGGGATAGACGAGGGAGTGCTTCCAAGAATCAGGAACATGGGATTGGGTAATGCTATAATTGACCAAATGCAGGAGCACCTCACCTAACGAATCGAAGCACACCCTGAACATGTGGATGCTAATGCCGTCCTCGCCACAGGCCTACGACCCGCTAATCCCGAACATGATGGCTCGCAGCTGAGATTTCGACAACGACGCCAGGGTGGACGCACAGGCACCGACACGCGGCAAGCGGCAGGAGATACTCGGCGTCGCTCCCATACTCCGAACCTCGTCAGCCACGCACGGGCCCACGCGGACAAGAAAAAAACGGTTAAAGTCATCAACTCTCGCATTGGGCAGCTTACGAATGGCCTGCTTGCCGTCGACAAATGACCTGACATGACGCCACATTGACCTCCGCCCATCCCCACGGATTCGCTGTTCAACGTCGTTCCGGCTATCACATCTAATCGCCGATCGTACAGCTCGGTTGGCGTCCCTGTACTCCGTGGACTGGTCCCTATAGACGATCAGCACACCACGGCGGCGACACATTAAAGCTTTAGTTCCATCTGATACAACCGGGGCGCTAGGGTTCCTGATTCTAACAGTCCTGATGGGAGCATGGATGTCAATGATGGGTAAAAAGATGTCCAGAAAACAGACCCACTTGAGCGTGACGGAGGGAGAGTTAAAAACAGAACTCCAGTCAACGGAACAAAGATGGTAAAGCAAAGCATTCGGATCAGTACGGCGAAAGCAACGCGTGTGAACAGTGGATCCGCTCGGTCTGGATCTGGGCACATCGACAGAAAAACGAATGAATCTATGCGGACTAAAATGACAAAATTGTGTACGGCAGTGCTGCACAATGTCACGACAGTTGGTGATAACTACGTCAAGGAGAGAGCCAGTTGAATAGGTGGGCGAGGTCACACACCGAAATAACGAGTAATCAAAAATAAAATTAGAGAGCACACGCCTGCCTTGGTTCGAGTCTGGTTTCCGCAAGTCACAATTTAAATATCCGCAAAGAAAAAGTTTGACTTCGGATAGTCAACAATTACACGCTGTAATTGTGCTTCTAGGTCTACAAAGTCCGCTTTCACGTCGGTCAGATTCCGTCTCGGTGGACGATATGCGATGCAGATGATGAATTGGCGCTTACTGTCTGGTTTAACCAACATCCACAACGTCTCCAGCTTGCTGTTGGGATGGTTGACAGCCGTTGTGATTTTCAGCGGAGACGCGTTGGTACCTTCCCTGGCGGCCAGTGCCACTCCTCCGTACCCTCGCCCGTCGGGGCGATCGGCCCGGTACAACTGGAACCCAGGCAGCAGCAGCAATCTGTTGGGCGTCGCATGCTTCAGCCAGGTTTCGGCCAGGCATATGATGTCATACTTGAAGCGGTGTAGTACTTCAGACATTTCCAGTAATTTTGGCTTAATGCTTTGCATGTTCAGCACACAAATGTTGAGTCTTGAACTGGGAGCTGGCCATAGGTTCCTCTGTCGGCGTTGGGCGCCTTTGCTCCCCCGCTTCCTCGCACCAGGCGCGCGCCTGTCGCGCCTGCCCCGGCGAGGGTGGCGGCCGGAGCTCGCTGACAGGGTGGCGGCCGGAGCTCGCTGATAGGGTGGCGGCCGGAGCTCGCTGATAGGGTGGCGGCCGGAGCTCGCTGATAGGGTGGCGGCCGGAGCTCGCTGATAGGGTGGCGGCCGGAGCTCGCTGATAGGGTGGCGGCCGGAGCTCGCTGATAGGGTGGCGGCCGGAGCTCGCTGATAGGGTGGCGGCCGGAGCTCGCTGATAGGGTGGTGGCCGGAGCTCGCTGATAGGGTGGCGGCCGGAGCTCGCTGATAGGGTGGCGGCCGGAGCTCGCTGATAGGGTGGCGGCCGGAGCTCGCTGATAGGGTGGCGGCCGGAGCTCGCTGATAGGGTGGCGGCCGGAGCTCGCTGACAGGGTGGCGGCCGGAGCTCGCTGATAGGGTGGCGGCCGGAGCTCGCTGATAGGGTGGCGGCCGGAGCTCGCTGATAGGGTGGCGGCCGGAGCTCGCTGATAGGGTGGCGGCCGGAGCTCGCTGATAGGGTGGCGGCCGGAGCTCGCTGATAGGGTGGCGGCCGGAGCTCGCTGATAGGGTGGCGGCCGGAGCTCGCTGATAGGGTGGCGGCCGGAGCTCGCTGATAGGGTGGCGGCCGGAGCTCGCTGATAGGGTGGCGGCCGGAGCTCGCTGATAGGGTGGCGGCCGGAGCTCGCTGATAGGGTGGCGGCCGGAGCTCGCTGATAGGGTGGCGGCCGGAGCTCGCTGATAGGGTGGCGGCCGGAGCTCGCTGATAGGGTGGCGGCCGGAGCTCGCTGATAGGGTGGCGGCCGGAGCTCGCTGATAGGGTGGCGGCCGGCTCGCTGTAGGGTGGCGGCCGGAGCTCGCTGACAGGGTGGCGGCCGGAGCTCGCTGATAGGGTGGCGGCCGGAGCTCGCTGATAGGGTGGCGGCCGGAGCTCGCTGATAGGGTGGCGGCCGGAGCTCGCCGCCCGGCATCGCTGACCCAATGCCGGCGGGCACGCGGTCACCCAGCGATGTGCCACCGCTTCCAAGGTCACCGGCGGGAATCGAGTGCCGGACACAAGGCGGCGGCAGGCAAACAGCAGGGGCCGCGACCAGCACGATGACATGGTATTCAAACATTATTTTCTGAAAATCTGGTGAACAACCTGAAATGTAATTTCACAAAGAAACGTTAGGTGTCAGACGCAATGTTAATGGGGACATCAGGGGGACCCCTAACAAAGAAAGAAAACAGGTAGGTTGCTGATGCCATTAAAGAACTCTGAAACATGCGTCCGCGACAAGCGCGCCTGGATGTTCATTAGTGTGTGCGCGAAGAATATAGCTACAATTTATGAGACTGTCTCCATAAAATATCATGCAAATTGGATGTATGGAGGTTAGTTTGCCCTCAGACGTCAATTCCATATCCCTATACAGTGATATATTGCGCATATTGTTGCTTTGCGCATTGCATTCTGGAACTTCCCACCACAGACAGTCGGAAGCTGGCGGCGACGCTGGCGGCCCCCGACCCGTCCCCGACCGCCCGCCGCCATTCATAATATGGAGGGGCGCAAACCTTTCTCTGAATGTTAATGGGCCTCAACACCAAAGTAACATGCAAATTTTCAGGTTTGAAACACTAGCAATGTACCCCGGATTCTGCCACTAGTACAGTCGAGGCCGACAGGTTTTCTCGATGTTTTCTAAACATATTGCGCTTATGGGCGTTGGGTGGAATGAATGCATCTACAACCGTTAATTTCTCCTACACCATTTTTGGAGTGGCAGAGCCGACGCTGCCTAGTATTGTTGAAGGGTGGAATTTTTTGTTGTATGGAACGTTACTTTTGTAATGCCACCCCTCGGCGGCCCTCCGGATCCTCTGGGCAGCAACCGTCGGCACTTGACGTGCATCGAGCCATGCCAGAACGTCAATAATTCCGGACAACTTTATGGCAAAAGGTAAAAAATGGCAGGGTTAGATATCTATAAAAGTAGTCGAGTATGACATGAGAAGGCAGCTGGTTCTATGGCGGTTTATTTGAGACCATTGGAAATGAATTCGCTTATGGAGAACATCTGATATACAAATAAAAGTAATACAATGTGATAATTCGAGACAGAAATCGTGGAGTTGGGCGCAAAAATAACAGTGCTATATGTATATATGCATAAAAGTAGTTTAGTATTGCATCAGAAGGTAACTGATTTGAAGGCAGTTTATTCGAGACCATTGGAAATTAATTCGATAATGGAGAACAACCGATATTCAATTTGACGGAAGAGAATGTGGTAATTTCAGACACAAGTCTTTGAATTGAGTGCATAAATGACAGGGTTAGATACCTATAAAAGTAGTCGAACATAGCATGAAACGACAGCCGGTTTTACGCCGGTTTAATTGAGACCATTGGCTATTAATTCGGTAATGTAGAACATCTGATATACAATTCAATGTAGTACGATGTGGTAATTCGGAACACAAATTCTGGAATTGAGTGCAAAAGTGACAGAGTTAAACCTTCATGCAAGTTATTCAAGATGATATAAAAATGTAGCACGCTCGATTTTCGTTCCGTTAAAAACATTGGAAATTGTCAGCACATCACACAGAAGATGTATGACACGATTTTATCGCAAGATGTTGCATGGCCAATTACTTTCATTTCACTTGAACGGCAAAGTGACAGGGTGAAATGATTTGATCATAAAATGAACTACACATCATAAGACAGCTGGTTTCAATTTCTTCACATTTGACCATTGGAAACCACCTGCACCTTCTCTAGAAACTTGGATATAGCATTAATCAGACCCAGCCCACTCTGGTGGTGTTCTTTCACAAACCCACCACCAGAGGTGCCACCCGTATTATGTCCGCTCATGACGCCTAACGACGTGCAGTTTTATATATTTTTATTTCTTGCATTTTGCTTGTAATGCCATGTTTATTAATGTGCTGGACACGATGTAGCTACTCAATTCCTCTGCAACTGCACACTTTTCAGTTGGATGCAAAATAACACCCGAAAAGTGGCTTCGAGTTGGGTAATATAGTAAAAAGTGATGTTCAAAATAAATAATAAATGTAGCATAACCAAACATAACCTACCATAACCGTTCCATGCAAGGAAGCATTTTTTCATGGAACATTTCCAAATAATCTTACCAAAAATTGAAAATCTAACTAACCTAAGTTAGCTTGAAATATTTTGAATTTGTATCTAAAATTCCAAGCAGAATTGAATATTTTTCTAATTTATAACAAAAGCCTAACACCTAAGCTAACGAACCATTGTATGCTTAATGGACGTAAAATATGTGTAAAACTTCTGCTGTGGTAACCATAAATTAGCAATAATGCCGAGTTGCCTTCATTTGTAGGTTAAGTTATACTGTCATCACTTCCTAGCTGCTTGTCGAAGAAAAAGCATATGGTAGAAGCATTGTTAGTTAATTATTTGAGTTCAAGTGTGCTTCAACCAAAGTTAGAAGTGTGGTGAAACGCCATAAAAGCATTTGTTTTGATATGTTGGTAGTGTAAGGAGGCTTACATTTTCTCGGCACCAAAATTTGTATATTTTCCCATCCGAACAGGTCACCAGACTTCCAGCCAGCTCCCGGCCACCTTACCCGTCCCTTTCAAGCATTTGCCTGGGAAGCGCACGCGAGTGGCGCCGGCGCCTACATCAAAGCGGCGGTTCCGGCAACAAGCAGCACATGCGAGTGGCGCCTGCGCCCAAGATCAAACGGGCGGTCCGACAATGACAGCGGCTAACGCGAGTAACGGCTCGACACTGCAAACAGCTGGCTACCGGAGGTGCAAACACCAGCTGAAGCACCCCCGGAAGAAGGGTCATCGGCCCGTGAGGTCGGTGGCCCGGACGTGAAGACGTCGCCACCCAAGCCAGAAAAAACCAAAACCAATCAGGAGCGCGAACTCACCCCGAAGCCCTGGGAGCGGGTACATCAGAAAAAGAAGGCGTCGCTAAAGAAAATTAAAGAGGGCAGACCAGGACAGACGAGAGAGGAAGAGAGACGGGAGAAGGGTCTGGAAGACGCGCGGCGGTGGACGCCGGACCGACGCCTCAGGGGCGTCCAGCGTTGGCCAGATGGCTGAGTTTTCGGATGGAGGAGAGGAAGCACTCAGCCAAGGCCACTCGCCACTCACCATCGGACATGTGAGTGCTAAACTTCTGGCATGTCATTCTCTTTCCCAAACCTTTCCGAACCAACTTAATTTTTTTTCTCCGCAGCTTCTGCCTTCTCGCCAAATTCATGGCTGGGAGCGACCTGTCTCATAGGGGGGGGTGGCAAATAGGATAAGTTCAGGATGGGGAGGAGGGGGACGGAGATGTCGGAGATGGCGAGAAGTATATGAGCAGTGTGTGCGTGTTGCGATGCGAAGCGGTGTATGTAAAGGCAAATATATTGGATTAAGCATATACATTCTCTAGTGGCATCAGCAAAGACCGGTGGTGGCATTTCGCCAGTGACGGACAGGAGCGGTAAAGCAGGACCGGATAAAATAAGATAGAGTGCAGCAATGGATGACGTCAGAACTACGACCCTCTTGAAACGGTGCCCGCGTAGTAAATACCTCAGCGACCAGGTGCGAGGAGGGGAGGATATTTACGTCCAGAATTGAAATGGCGGCCGTGCCGCGGGTGATGAGGGGTGCCCGCCGCGCTTCTCGCTCTGACCGGGTCATCAACAGCCGACCCGTATACGGAGATGGCACCATGAGTACTTCCCGACAAGGTGGAGGGTTTCACACAATTATGCTTGGATCGTGCCTGATATTAATCTGTACGATGAAGTAAATCTATAAGCGAGGCAGCCGACCTGCGAGTCGTCCTCCTATGGACTGAACGTTTCCGGGCGATGGTGGTGACTGTTGAAGCCAGTTAAAATGCCTAGTATATTATTGCTGTTATATATATGACGTGCGTTTGGTTAATGCCTGATTGCCACAAGGTGCGATGAACGGACACTTCGGGGGTATTAGTTCATCTGCTCTGGATCTTTGACCGCAAAATCACGCTGGCCTCTGCGATCCAGGGGTGCAGGTGAGGGGGCGAACATGGTATGCATGTGGGAGGGGCCGATACAGGGGCCACCACATTGCGTTCGCCGGAAGTCTGGCGCCGGACTATAGGGTGGAGGCAAGGCAAACCACTGCCCGGCAATTTGTCCACCCCCGAACTCTGCACGTGGGCACGGTTGGTGCAGAGATTCGAGGGGCATGATGGACGGGTTTGGCATGCCAGAAAACCCCAGGCTAAAGAAGTAGGGCCGGCTAGAATATAAAGATGACCGGGTACGTGCCCAACGTGGTAGGGATCCGTACCCGCCCGTGGGATACGTCAGCCCCGGTCGCAAGTGTACGACGAATAAGGCCCGGCGCGGCATCGATCGAACTTAAGGCTAGGTATGTCGGTCAAAGACATCAGAGGACTTGTATCAGCCCTCGGAGTCAGTACGATGAGCCCCTCGTTGCAGTTAAGACTTTGTCCAGGCGAGAAACGCTGTCAATAATGACTAGGCCAGCCATGATTGGCAGTGAAAGGCTTACTTGTTCGGCCTGGTAATACCATCAAAATTAGAGCATTGGTCTGTCGATCTATGTGTTTGTGTACCTCTGAAAGGGGCGGGGGTGTCAGGAGCTAAATTTGGGGACCAAGCAATTAATTAATTAATCAGGAGAGCATGAATGGGGCGAGCGAATGTGAATTGAATGAGGGGAATGAACGTGAGTAGGTAGATTTAAGGATCAGTGGAAGCCGCTTGGGGCTCAACACAGGCACCTATTTCGTGCGGAACATTGCACAAAATTATATTAATACTTGCGTCCAAAAAGTTCCAACACGGACATGTCATTCAAACCAATAGCAAATTTAATTGCGACCAATTCTCTTATGCAACGTATTAATTATAATCTGGCTAAAGACTCTCACTTACCTACATGGTGTTCCAAAAACTTTGACCTCGCGCATATATAAATTCGTGTTAGGGACGGCAACTGAAACCAACATCACGACGGCTGGGGGTTTGCGGATGTGTGGTGGAATTGGCAGTGAAAAACAACACAATATACCACTGACATAGACACAACGAACAAAGGAGTGAGTTAGGTCAAGCACTCACTAAGTTCAGCAGTTTAAGTAGTTCAACCAGTTTCAGTTTAGTTTAGGCTGCATCAAGAATACATTGTACACATCCACTTCACACACCCATACCAGCTACAGTTAAGTTAGGTTGGGTAAAAACACCCTAAACCCAATTCATACACCCACACCCGACCCATCCACACACCCACACACCCACACACCCACACCCACTCACCCCACCCATCCCACCCACACCCCGCACATCCACACACCCACTACACATCGCGCACCCACACCCGCCACCACCCCCACCCCACCGACGGCAGAGCCGCCACCCCTACAGTAGCCTTTCTGGAAAATTCCAGACGAGACTGGTCCATAAACCATGTGTGGAGAGGTGAATGGAGGAGATGTAACTGTCAGGATTCGATCCGGACATTTTGATCAGAGGTTGCCCTTGTTCTGGAGGGGCACCATTTCTCCAAAGAATGGTAACCCAACCAACGAAAATGGTTTTGACAATATAGCGAAATCTTACATCAGCCAGGGAGTGAGCAACACAAACTAAGACAGGTAGAAGGCTTAATGAACATCCCACCACCTCCCTTTAATTGTGTACAATATCCCTCATTGGCACAATATGATTACGACTAAACAATGGCAGGATTATTTTACAGGTTGTGACACTTCCCCTTGCTTGGGGGTGACTGGGCACTACTACATAGTACATAGGATCCCTACATAGTTAGCGAAATTGCTACTTAGAACGCGTCGTCCCACCTCAGGAACTGATGGCGAACTTGAAAATCTTCAGTTAGGCTCGGAGCCAGTGTCCGCCATGCGGAGGGGCAATCCGGAGAGTTTTCTCTGGTGACGCGCAAGAGTATGCGCATGCTATTAAAGGCGCAGTTTGGGTAGCCATACCTGACCTTTTTGCTCCAGAATGTTGCAGAGAACCACGCGACAACGGGATACCTGGTTTCGCACGTCTGCCGCTCGGATACCGTACGCCAACGCCGCTGACTATCCGGCTTGGCGGCCACGAGAGTTTGGTCGGCAAGAGATTGAGAGGAGGAAGCTGCAAGTCACGGCCAACGGTTTATGGGATCGAAGTCGTAGGAGTCGCCGCCTGCCACCTGCCACCTACCACCTACACCAATACATATACATATACCTACACACAACGCACCCAAATGCCATCCCCAATCCACCCTACACCTACGAACACTACCTTCCCGCCCCGCTAATCTATCCGCAGCTATCTTGAATTTCAAGCTTTTAGACCGACTCTTCAGTATCTTCAAACTCAACTCTACCACATCGCCTCTACATCAGCCTCTACGAGCTCCTACATCTTCCACTACGTGTTCTACATCAGCCTCTACATCTTCAATACCGATCTTCTGTGTCACAGTGCAGTGCCCTTCTTCTTCACTTCCGCTCCACCTACCTACCAGGTCACTACTTAACTACAAGGTCAGTCCAGCGGTGCTGCCACTACCCCCTACCCAGGAACCCCCCGAAACCCCCACACGATATTCCCTCTAGTGCCCTCTGCACGATCTTTATCTTATCTGTCTATCAGTGTTCTCACCAAGCACAGTGTCTGATTTCTTTGTGTATTCTTCGTCTTTCTCTGCCCCCACTTTTAAACCTGTTGGGCTTCCTTCATGTCCTTCTGAACCCTTGCACCAAAACTTGTTATTACTGTGCACTGTGCACTGTGTCACACTGCGCCACACGCCTGCCATACCACCCTTTGATCAACGCCACCTACAAACCAAAGGCGCGCAACATCACGAGTCAGAACATCACAAACATGAACACCACACCTCATCCAACTGGCGAATTCTTCCTCTGCCGCCGGGGGGACGGGGAGCATATGGGCTCCCTCGACCCCTGGCTGGTGGAGGGGGAGATCGCCAGATACACCGGGGTGCCGCTGATCGCGAAGCAACTCAGATCTGGAGCGCTCCTCATACAAGCACACACCGATATAGACGGCGTGATACTGCCAACAATACACAAAAGCTATGACACACCTATCTCAATCACCCCAGCCACAAAACTTAACACCTCACAAGGCGCAATACACGCACCGGAGCTGGCCGGTAGCTGGCCGGTACACAGTCTCCGCCGCATACAGGTCGGCTCCAAGACCAGGGCAGCCACTACCACACATAATCATACTGACTTTTCGCACCCGGACACCACTAAAGCACCTCAAAGCGTGGCATCTCCGCTACACTGTCACACCACGCGCACCCTTCTCGCAGCGCTGTATAAAGTACCAACGTTACGGCCACTCCGCGGAGGGTGCCACTTCAACACACGCACATGCGGCCGATGCAGTGCTGTATAAAGTACCAACGTTACGGCCACTCCGCGGAGAGTGCCACTTCAACACACGCACATGCGGCCGATGCAGTGCTGTATAAAGTACCAACGTTACGGCCACTCCGCGGAGGGTGCCACTTCAACACACGCACATGCGGCCGATGCAGTGCTGTATAAAGTACCAACGTTACGGCCACTCCGCGGAGGGTGCCACTTCAACACACGCACATGCGGCCGATGCAGTGCTGTATAAAGTACCAACGTTACGGCCACTCCGCGGAGGGTGCCACTCCAACACACGCACATGCGGCCGATGCAGTGCTGTATAAAGTACCAACGTTACGGCCACTCCGCGGAGGGTGCCACTCCAACACACGCACATGCGGCCGATGCAGTGCTGTATAAAGTACCAACGTTACGGCCACTCCGCGGAGGGTGCCACTCCAACACACGCACATGCGGCCGATGCAGTGCTGTATAAAGTACCAACGTTACGGCCACTCCGCGGAGGGTGCCACTCCAACACACGCACATGCGGCCGATGCAGTGCTGTATAAAGTACCAACGTTACGGCCACTCCGCGGAGGGTGCCACTCCAACACACGCACATGCGGCCGATGCAGTGCTGTATAAAGTACCAACGTTACGGCCACTCCGCGGAGGGTGCCACTCCAACACACGCACATGCGGCCGATGCAGTGCTGTATAAAGTACCAACGTTACGGCCACTCCGCGGAGGGTGCCACTCCAACACACGCACATGCGGCCGATGCAGTGCTGTATAAAGTACCAACGTTACGGCCACTCCGCGGAGAGTGCCACTCCAACACACGCACATGCGGCCGATGCAGTGCTGTATAAAGTACCAACGTTACGGCCACTCCGCGGAGGGTGCCACTCAACACACGCACATGCGGCCGATGCAGTGCTGTATAAAGTACCAACGTTACGGCCACTCCGCGGAGGGTGCCACTCCAACACACGCACATGCGGCCGATGCAGTGCTGTATAAAGTACCAACGTTACGGCCACTCCGCGGAGGGTGCCACTCCAACACACGCACATGCGGCCGATGCAGTGCTGTATAAAGTACCAACGTTACGGCCACTCCGCGGAGGGTGCCACTCCAACACACGCACATGCGGCCGATGCAGTGCTGTATAAAGTACCAACGTTACGGCCACTCCGCGGAGGGTGCCACTTCAACACAGCACATGCGGCCGATGCAGTGCTGTATAAAGTACCAACGTTACGGCCACTCCGCGGAGGGTGCCACTCAACACACGCACATGCGGCCGATGCAGTGCTGTATAAAGTACCAACGTTACGGCCACTCCGCGGAGGGTGCCACTCAACACACGCACATGCGGCCGATGCAGTGCTGTATAAAGTACCAACGTTACGGCCACTCCGCGGAGGGTGCCACTCCAACACACGCACATGCGGCCGATGCAGTGCTGTATAAAGTACCAACGTTACGGCCACTCCGCGGAGGTGCCACTCCAACACACGCACATGCGGCCGATGCAGTGCTGTATAAAGTACCAACGTTACGGCCACTCCGCGGAGGGTGCCACTCCAACACACGCACATGCGGCCGATGCAGTGCTGTATAAAGTACCAACGTTACGGCCACTCGCGAGGGTGCCACTTCAACACACGCACATGCGGCCGATGCAGTGCTGTATAAAGTACCAACGTTACGGCCACTCCGCGGAGGGTGCCACTTCAACACACGCACATGCGGCCGATGCAGTGCTGTATAAAGTACCAACGTTACGGCCACTCCGCGGAGGGTGCCACTCCAACACACGCACATGCGGCCGATGCAGTGCTGTATAAAGTACCAACGTTACGGCCACTCCGCGGAGGGTGCCACTTCAACACACGCACATGCGGCCGATGCAGTGCTGTATAAAGTACCAACGTTACGGCCACTCCGCGGAGGGTGCCACTCCAACACACGCACATGCGGCCGATGCGCCCAACAACACGACACAGACACATGCCAAAGCGGCGAAGCCTGCTGCGCCGCCTGCGGGGGGAGCACGAGGCTGGGGACAGGACCTGCCCTCGGTGGATGGCGGAGTAAGAGATTCTCCGCCTGGTCCACTTGGAGGGCATGGAACTGTCCCTGGCCAGGAGGGCGGTGTCCGACCCGCTGGCGGCGTGGCCGACCCGCCGTGCAGAGCCGGGACAATACAGACCGCCACCACCACCACGAGACTACACAGAACATCCGGTTCTGCCAACAGCCATAACCACGCTACACAAACACACCGCAGATACCTACCCACAAGCTAACCAAACACAAACTCCCACCAACAGCATACGTAGAACGCGCGCACCAACACCAGCATACATTACAGGACAGCGACCGGTACACAATGCACCACCACTACCACCATCACGAACCCGTCAACGGACACCATCCCCACCCTCCCAACCCCCACTGCCACCCCAGCAGCCAACAGCCTCCCCCTACCCACAAACCTCACTCTCAACAGACGAGTCACCAACAAACACAATCCGCACGTACACATACCCTGACACGGACAAGGGGAACACACTGACGCCGGACACTCACCAACAGACACAGAGCTAACAATCTCTCCACACCAACTACCACCCCCGCCCACCAACAGCCACCCCTCATTTACCAACAACAAAAGCCAGGGAAAAGCTCAAAAAGACACAACTCACCTAAAAGACCGCATACGCGCGCCAACACGCCAATACAATGAACACAATCATACAATGGAACACAAACGGACTCATTAGACAGTGGCCTGAATTCAAACATTATGCACTACAAACAATCCACATAGTATTATGTATTCGAGAAACACTTCAATCCTAACGACCCATATAAATTCCACATCCCTCACTACACACTACACAGACAAGACATACATACCCCACACAGATCAGGCGATGTATGCACATACATTAGGAACACGACCCATCACTGCCTGATACAATTCAACACCACAGCAGACATACTACTGACTGAAATTCATGTACACAACATAGCTTACACACTCATCAACATTTACGATCCACCCTCGCGAAACACAGAAACCCTCTCGGAATTAAATAAAGCACTTGACCAAATTCGCACACCTGTCATTCTCACCGGATATTTCAATTCGTACCACCCCCTATGGGACACCAGCACAACACATCCCGATCACAGAGCACACACACTCATCGCAATAGCCACACAACATAATCTCCCAATATTGAGTATTGGGTGATCATGGCTCAACAACCTATCTCGTATCAATCAGCTCCTACCTCCCTACGACTCCAGATGTTACACTCGCTTCCTCACTTATAGCCCTCACCCTGTCCTGGACATCAGACTCCGATCCGCACTTCAGCGACCACGCACCCATCACCATTACCTTCCACCAAATCCAGACCACTGGCCCACCCAACCCCCAGCCAGGCCGGTGGAACTTAAAAAAACATCCTGGGTACCCTCTTCAGAATCTTTAGCCGCACAAACATCACACACACCACAACACACACAAGAAGAGTTTGCAGCCATGCTCACCACAGCACACGAACACATACAACGAACGGAACCAAGACATAAACACAAACCTAGCGCGGCTCCCTGGTGGAGCGAAGAGTGCCACCGGGCGATCTGCACGAGGAATCACGCACGTCACAGATATGAGAGGCACCACACACCAGAAACACTCAAAGGATACAAACGACAGAGAGCACTATGCAGACGCACGATTAAACAAGCAAAAAAAGCCTGGAATAAATTTTAATTTAACAGATTCACACCTCTCGGCGAAATTTGGACACTACTCAGAACATTTCAACACAGACAAAGACCGCCATGCAAGGCAATCACACTGAGACACAACAACAACACGCTCACAGACACACAAACAATAGCCAACATTTTCGCACACCACTACCATATCAGATCGTCTACACTTCCACGAACACCCCCACCTCCAATCAAACACACACGCACACACCTTTGCAACACTATATTTACACTTACAGAACTACAATTAGCAATCACACAGACAGGTAACACAAGTGTAGGACCAGACAACATTCACTATGCCTTCTTCAAACACCTACCAACCTCAGCACTGCACACATTACTCGACACTTACAACACCGCAAGGACCACAGATACATACCCACAATCCTGGTTACACGCCTCTCTCATGCCTATACCTAAACCAAACACGGACTCAACTCTCTGCACTTCCTATCGCCATATTGCCCTCACTAGCTGCTTCCACAAACTATTTGAACGCCTTGTCAAAAAACGCCTTCTCTACATCATGCAAACACAAACTAATATTTCCTATTCAATCAGGCTTCTTTCCTAATCGCTCATGCTTAGACAACCTCACTTACCTTGTCACACATATCCAGGAAGCGGCGGCAGGGAAACGCTCCACTGTCGCCGTCTACCTGGACCTCAAACAGGCCTACGACACCATCAACATACCAGCACTACTACAACACCTACGCAACATACATATACAGGGCAGACTACTACACTATCTTCACTTCTATCTTCTAAATCGCTCGTTTCAAGTCAAAATTGAACCCCATACTTCAGGACAAAATTACCCCCAACCGCCCAACCGGCTTAATGCAAGGATCCGTCCTCAGCCCCCTACTCCTTATTTTAGGTCTAAATTCAGTTATCGCAGACAACCTTGCGACCGAAATTGTAATATACCCTGACGACCTAGTCATATGGGTATCATACGAAACACCAAACAACGCACCATGAATACTACAAACCACATTAATACAACTACATAGCAAACTCGCCTCCTTAAACCTACACATTGCACCACACAAGTCGAAATGCAGGATTTTTCGCCTCCCACAAATACACAGACTTACCACCACTAAAAATTGATCACACTCCCATCCCATTCGGTACCACAACAAAATTTATAGGCATCACTTTAGACCCAAAACTCACTTTTCGGCCACACATCTTAGACATGCATGAAATGTATGTTTTTCCCCGCTGGATACCTGGCATGCCTGTCTTTGGCCAACCGACTCTAGAAGGGTAGACTATTACACTATCTTCACTTCTATCTTCTAAATCGCTCATTTCAGGTCAGGGTCCATGACATTCTACAATAGGATGTCCCATCTCCACCACTTTACCAATCAGCTCGCGATTCCCTGATGTCCCACCAATCAGCTTTTAAAATAAGATACGGCAACAATAATATACGGTATCTGGTTTCCACGTACTGTTGCTCCCAGAACACGAAGTAATTTCCCCGAATACCTTAAAAAAGAGAAGAATACTGCTGTGCCGTCGTCCGGCTGGTCTGCTGAGAGGCGATCTCACACACTGCGATATATTCCGAACGAAGTCCCTGCGCACACTGCCCGTCTGGTTCCCTCGACACAACCCACGTAATACCCTCGAGGGCGTACAATGTAACGTAGCGGCCAATCACGGCCAGGGCCGAGGCTGGTCACTTGGTGGCAACTAGCGCCCGCGGCACTAGGCGGCGGGCAGCGGGCACTCGGCCTCGGGACTCTGGCAGCGGAGATGGCATTGACGTGTTCTAAAACTCTTGCTGAGGCTGGAGTGATTATCGGACAGAACGACGGTTTCTCTATAGAACTCGGTCACTGGGCAGTTTGACCAGGTAGTCTCTGTGGTATCCAACGCCGACAGTGTTGCCGACCTTGTCCCAGCGTTTGCTTACCGGGTCTTGCAGTCGGACATGCATCCCTGTTTTGAGTGGCATCAGAACATGCGCAGATGCGTTGTAGCATTGCTGCATATGACGAAGTCTTCGCAGCCCTGGAATCACATTCCTCAGCTTGCCGCTGTCACTCGGCAGAAGACGTGCTGCGATGAGCTGGGACGCAGGAGCGGATGGGATGGCCGAATACAACTTGCGCTGGTGACCGACCGTCAGCTCGAGGCGTGTTCCGCAGTTCCAGAAGTCCACGGTCGAACTTCTCATCGTCGATAGAGCCGTTGGATGCAGTCTTGAAAACTAAATGCTTCATCGCCTTCACAGCGGCTTCAGCATGTCATTTGACTGAGGGTAGTATGGGGTAGACATTATATGTCGCACACCCCAGCGCTTAAGGAAGGCGGCGACCTCCCGACTCTTATCTTGCGGCCCTCCGTCTGTCCGCAGTCTGACGGGAACTCCCAGACTGACGAAGAACCCTTGGAGGGTTTTGATGACTTTTCGACTTGTGCCACGAGGAATCTAGGAGACTACTGGCCAGCCGGATAGTCTGTCCACGTGGACCAGGAACTCTATACCAGCGTGCGAGAAGATGTCTGACGAAACATCTTCGAATACTCTTGATGGTGCTGGATCGCTCACCATCGGTTGAGATTGTTTATTGTTTATTGTTTATTGTTTATTGTCCACAATCTCCAACAACATATTGTGCCCTTTACAGGAGAAGTCAGTAGCTAAAAACGTCACACAGAACAGGTGAATAGTGTTCAGTTCAAACAGGCGAACGGCTGTCAGAACTCGTCGATGTCCGATGGCTCCGCGTCTCAGATGTGAGCGTGCGACGCAGCACAGTATCTCACCACCTGTGTCTTAAATGCATTCAGCGAGTCTGCGGAGATGTCCGTACTCGGTGTTATCGCTACAAATGCGTTCGCTACTCTTAATAATCTGTTAAACAAGCCACACCTAATGGTTTCTACACGTGCATACGGTACATGGAATAAAATAGGTTGCCTATTTCTCCTGACTGGGACACTTAATCCAAAGTTTTGCAATAACTCTGATGAGTCCGTCCTGCCACATAAAGCATTTCTTAAGAACATGATGTCGGAGTGTACGCGACGAGTGAACACATATTTCATGTTATAAAAGCGAAGAAGGTCCTGATATTGTAGAGATTCCGGTCGAGGTGTGGCACTACAGTGTTGGGCAAGCCACATAAAGAAATTTATGTTCTACCCTATCAATCCTGGTGAGATGTGTTGAGGCTGCGCCTGCCCAGATGACGGAGCAATACTCAAGGCGAGACCTAGTCTTCGAGTTATATGCCGCCAACACAGCAATTTTCAAGAATTTCCTTTCAGGAACCCTTGCTTGTATTGATCTAATAAAAAGTCCGAGAACTCGGTTCGCAGATGACAGTTTTTGCCACATGTTGTGCGAAAGTCAATTTGCTGTACAGGTACACACCCAGGTCACGCATCACAGTCTCACGCTGCAGCGTTGCATTGTGTACCTTATATTTGAAGCGCATAGGAGTACGGCGAAGAGTCATTGTGAATTATTTACATTTTAGAGGGTTCAAGGATAGCATCCAGTCTGCGGACCACTTACAAAGGGAATCAATATCCCTCTGCAAGCGTGTCGCGTCGTCCACAGACGCTACCCTCCTAAAAAATTTTGACGTCATCAGCAAACATCAGACATTCCGAGTCAATACTGGATGGCAGGTCGTTCACAAACAAGGCAAATAACGGAGGAGCCAGCAAGCTCCCTTCCGGTACACCGGAAGTGACGTCAGGCCCGTCAGAGACCGCCCCGTTAACTACCACCCACTGCCGGCGACCAGTCAGGAATGAGCGAATCAGAGAGTGCATTTTGTCTGTCAGCATTTTGAATCAATTTGACATGCTGATTCAAATATTTTAGGTCAAGTCATCTAGGGTCAACGAGTTAGTCAAGGTCAAGCTAGGTCACCTCCAAAAACGTTCAACCGGTCGTCACGCTTTAACGGATACAGATATATTAATGAAACTTTCAGCGCTTGCTTGTCTTTACGGATGCAACAAAACGTACGAGTTGAATTTTTTTTCGTTTTTTGACTACCTACAATTTTGCGTATTTGCCAAATTGCAGTTAGAATGCAGGATTCTGGCTAAAGTAAGCGTTTTTTTATTAGGACAAGTTGACTTCCAATAACGTTTCTCTGTTTGCTCTACCCATTGGAAAAGGAAAATTAAAGAAAACTTGAAAACTCAAAATTGAACAATGGGGGGGGGCAAAAAATAAAGCCTTGTTCGATTTCGCTTTCCCTTTCTCATTCCGAATAAATTTTGTTTTTTCATATATCCCAAAATGAACCCCCCAGAGTCTAAAACATAATGTAAGTCGTGAAAAGTCGTGAAAATCTAGCCCCCTGGTGACGTCACTTTTGCGGGGAAAGTGTTTTGGGGGGTTGAACCGGACCCTACTCGTCGAGCGCTTTCCGAAGACACCTCTTACGTTTTCGTGCGATGCTTAGTTTGGATTTGAGAGGGGGGTCTTCAACCGCCCGCCGCGCCCCCGAGACGGGGTGGGAGGATTTGACATGAAAGACGGCGCGGGTTAAAATGGATAGAGTTGTGGCTTTCAGGTAGACAGCAAAGAGTGATGCTAAATGGTACAAAGTCATCATGGCATTTTAGTGGAGTCCCCCAGGGGTCAATACTGGGGCCACTACTGTTCATTATATTTGTAAATCACATTGAAATTGGCATAAGCAGTAAAGTTTTGAAATTTGCAGATAATTTGAAGGTCTTTAGGGCAATAACAGGTCAAAATGAGCATATCTCGTTGAGAAAAGACCTAGACGAACTTGTGAAGTGGTCCGAAGAATGGCAAATGAAATTTAATTTTGATAAGTGCATGTAGGTAAGCAGCATATGAAGGCTCCATACTTGATGGGTGGCCAAGTGCTATCAGTGACTAAACAGGAGAAGGATTTAGGTGTTATTCTAAACACAAAATTGGGGGCATCAGAACAGACCAAGGAAGCCAGGAAGAAGGCACTGAGAATGCTTGGGGCAATCAATAGGAATGTATCATACAGAAGTAAGGAAGTCATCAGGAAGCTTTACTGTGCATATGTCAGGCCACATTTGGAGTACTGCATCCAAGCTTGGTCTCCTAGCTATGAAAAGATTGTTTGCTTTTAGAGAGAGTACAAAAGAGGGTTACAAAAATGGTTAATGGTATAAGCAACCTGGCATATGAGGATAGATTGAAGAAATTGAATATGATTTCACTTAGATATAGAAGGCTGAGAGGTTTTTCCCTTTTTTTTTATTTTTTAAAAACAGTATATATTTTTTTTTTGAGTGTGGGGGGTTTTTTTTTTTTTATGGGGGGGGGTTTTTGATATTTTTTGGGGGGGTGTTTTGGTGTGGGGTGTACAAAGAAGGAGGGGTGGGCCTTTTTGGTTGTTGTTTTTTTTTTTTTTTTTTTTTTTTTTTTTTTTTGTCTGTCCCCCCCCCGGTCCGGATTGGCAATTTTTGTCAGAATTGGAGGGTGTCTAACAACAATAAACCGTCTGGACGCTTTCATACATCTTTGGGGTTCCAACGCTGCCTTTTTTTTTTTTCCAATGACCCCCCCACTGTCTCGTTTTTTTCTCCTTTTGGGTCCTCACGGTTTTCTTCCACTATTTGTATTTTGTATTTGCGAGATTTAACAAACCGATTCCATAAAATGGATTAATATTTGGTTTGTGTCAGAATACAGATACATTTCACATACATTTCAGATACATTTCACAAACATGAACAAAAAATGAAAGCGGCAAGACAACAGTATACAGGTGAAAACCGAACACGTGAAGTCAATTTATCAGACGTTGTTCAGCATCGCGACGAACTCGCCCCGTGTCCGAGAAGCGGTAGTGGCCGGCGGCAGTAGGTTCCAGGCCGAGGCTGCCCGGAAGGAGAAGGTTCTACGTGACATGCTGAGGCGGAAAGGCGGTGGCTCCAGTGCCCCAGCCACCGTCGCACGAGTGGAGCGCCGGGAGACATCCGACCGCCGGCGGAACAGAGAGCGGATCGCCTCGGGGGCTCGCGGATCATTCAGGGCTCTGAACACGGCGATGTTGTCGCGGTGGGTAATGAGGTGACGGACACTGCGCCAGCCCAGCGTTGCCACTGTCGGCGAGATATGATCACGACGACGAGCCCCTACGACGATCCTAGCCCCGAAATTGATCGCCTTCTGCACTCGTCCAAGGTGACATTGGGCAGCCCCGCCCCATACAGTGAGGCAGTATAGGATGTATGGAAAGACGTGAGACTGAATTAGGAGTTTGCGTGCTTCGGGCGTGAGATGGTGACGGATATTGTGGAGACAGAACAAGGTGGAGTTGCACTTTTTGACAACGTGGGATATGTGCTCCTCCCAGGATAGGGTGCGGTCAATGATGACTCCCAGCATCTTCACGAATGGCGAGGGGGTTAGGACGTGACTGCCAATGTTGAGTTGGTAGGATGTGGCTTTTTTTAGGGATTGGTACGTGCCGACAAGCAGTAGGGTAGTTTTAGTGGGGTTCATCTTCAAGGAGTTGGATGTGAAGTAAGACTGAATAGCAAGGATGGTGCTCTCCTGCCGGGATTTAAGAACGGGTAATTCATCAGGATGTGCAGAGTCTAGCAGCTGGGTGTCGTCGGCATATGATACCAGGCGTCCGTATGGAAGGTATGCTGGCAGGTCATTCATGAAGATGCTGAACAGCAAGGGACCAACCAGGGATCCCTGAGGAACACCATGGGATAGCGGAAGGGATAGAGAGCCGCCCCGCACCACCTGTCGCCGGTCAGTAAGGTAGCTGTCAAACCACCTCGGGTCGACGCCGTACCACTGCAGCTTCCGCAGGAGGATATCATGGTCGACGCTGTCGAATGCTTTGCTTAGGTCGATTGAGATGACCGAAGCGATGTGACCAGTGTCGACACGACGTGTGATCCACTCGACAGCGTCGACCAGGGCGTCCTCCGTCGAATGGCATGGCCTGTATGCATACTGGGAGGAGGAAAGAATGTGATTAGTGACTAGATAAGAGGACAGCTGGATACATACTACTTTTTCACATAACTTGGATAAGACTGGCAAAATAGAGATAGGACGAAAGTTACAGGCGACATCGCGAGGCCCAGATTTGTGAAGTGGAACAACCGAAGCAGTTTTCCACGAGGTAGGGAACACGCAGGAGACGACAGAAGTGTTAATGATGTGAAGTAGGTGAGGCCCGAGAACCGGAAAACAGTTGCGGAGAGCGTGCAGTGGTACGCCATCGACGCCAACCGCTTTCGACGAAGACATCTCACATATGGCTCTGAATAGTTCGGGCAGGGTCACCGGGTGTAGCCGGAGGCCGGTGGTAGTCACACAAGGTGGTCGCGGAGGGATGAGTGGAACGCCGCGGTTGCCAGCAACGAGATCAGCGGCAATGCGTGGGCCAACGGAAGCAAAGTGACGATTAAATTCGTCCGCCACCGTCGCTGCCAGGCCCCTCACGGCCCCCTCCCCTCCCCCGGCCGGACGGAGCGCAAAGTCCCGGATGTGGCGCCAGAAATTGGCACGGTCTGTCAGCATTTGCGCACACACAAAGTCACGCCTGGCTTTTGCAAACGCACATTTCACACGGTTTCGCAGCCTCCGATAAGCGACCAAGTAATAATCCGTGCGATAGCTCCGCCAAGACTGAAAAGCCTGGTCACGGTCACGCATGAGCTGCAGCAGGTACGGACTGTCACCTACCCACGGGCAACATGCCCGGCGGGGGTGGACGGTCTTGAGTGGACAATACACGTTCACCGCCACATGCCACAAGTGCATGAACTCCTTTAGTTTCGCGTCCACCCCCGCTGCCCGGTACATACTGCTCCAGTCCGCCTGCAAGAAATGAAGGCACAAGGCGTCCCAGTTAATCTTCCGCCAGGGGCGATAGGTGAAGGACGCCCGGCGACACCGCAGCCCGCGGTAGGGCACGCGCACAATTATTGTCAGATGGTCAGCAATCGGTACGGGCGGCAGCTGAATGGCCGACTCAATATCCGGGACATTGGTGATGATATGGTCCAGCAGTGTTGCCGTCGGCCACAGATGGGTCGGCTGCCGGACAAGCTGAGAGAGGCCGAGATCCTGCAGCACCTGTCCGTAGCGACGAACACCGGGGCAGTCGGAACGAAGAAGGTTGATGTTTACATCGCCCAGGCAAAAGGTTGGCTTGCCGAGACTGATGGCGGCACGCAGCTGGTCTTGTAGCTCGTCCAGACCGTCAGATACGGGCTCCGATGGCGGGCGGTAAACCACCCCCAAAGTGACAGCACGGCGTCCCCCGCCACTCACAGACACCCACAGCGTCTCGCAGGACGAACCAGTACTTGACATAGGCAGCAGCTTCATATTGAACTTTTCCTTACATAGGATGGCGACGCCACCGCCTCGGGCTGCAGCAGCTGGACGGCCGCGGCCCGACTGGGCCGGACGGTCACGACGCACTAGTTTATAGCCTGGAAATACTAGAATTCTGTCGGACACGGCGGAAGAGAGCCAAGTTTCGGATAAGCACATAAGGTCTAGTTTGTGTTCTTGCAGAGTGCGAAGAACACAGTTCATTTTCGGCACTAATGACTGGACGTTAGCATGTCCAATCGCCAGGGTGCGCACCGGCTCAGGGCAGGTGGCAGCACGCAGCGTATGCTGAGTCTGACCGATGGTGAGCGAGACGGAATGACGAAGAAGAAGGGAGCCTGTCGCGGAAACGCTGTTGATCCGTGACCCGGTTCATGCGATGTCGCCGCTGCTGAACGACATCCGGCGCGGATTTCTTGGCCGGCAGTCTCCTGTACTACCACCGGTCCCGTGGACGGAGAGTGGAACGAGCAAGATGGGCGACACTCTACGACGGGGGCTTCCCCAGTGCCGGGAGTGAGTATGCAGAGCAGCACTCCTTTGAGATGATAGTAATGCTCGTTGCAGGGCTCTCCTCTTCACCTGCTGTCCGCCCCGGCATCCTCGCCTCCTCAGCCGTCGTCGGCGTCCGACCGGGACAGAATTGGTGGGGCGGACCAAGCCAGCGAACGGCTCGGCAATGTTGACGTTAGCGCCGGCCGCGGCCGAATCGGCTGGCCAGGTCGGTACTGACTTCCGGACCCGCAGGCATATGGGGCGGCTGTCCTGGGGGAAGTTGACGGGGGGTGGAGGGTGCGAAA